>JALAJA010001825.1:0-21240 GCA_023376005.1 Doryteuthis pealeii | reverse complement strand
TGGACCGTACAGCTTGGCTTTGTGGAGGTGTTGTTTTCACGATGTGTTTAAGATAGCCAGCAACATTATGGTACAGCTCCCAGTTTGATTACTCTTTTATGTCCTTGCTTAGGTTCCAAGTGATGCAGCCATACTTTAGCAACTGACTGCATATACATCTATATATGTGTATGGTGTATACGTGTGTGTGTGTGTGTGGTGTATTGTGTGTGTCGTGTTCTTTGTATCAAGTTATTCAGCGTTTCGCGTGTTTCACCGTGCATCTAACACATTTTCTGACTATCTTCCCGGTGAATAAAGAATAGTATCGTCTATTTTCTTTGTTTCACGAAAATATTTCAATCGTTCCGATTTGTTTTTTGTACTCTATATATAAGAACAGAATCAATGAAAGAAATTAATTATCCACGTTTCACCGAAAGTTCAGAATTATCCTGAAGATCCTTTTCGGTGAAACCTGTGATTCCCTTCCCTAATTTATTATCTAAACGTTTCTTTTTTCTTTTTCCACTAGTCCAAATTGCGACTCGTTCGGTTTTTCGGTTTTTTTATTGTTTTATTTTTACTAATACCAGCGTGTCGATAGTCGTTATTCTTGCACAGATTTCTTATTCTAACAAGTCTTCTTTCTTTGTGCTTATATTATTGTTCTTAGCACTACAACTGTAATTCGGTATGGCTATCATCTCGTACAGATTCTCTCCGATCTCTACCAACGTCTTTCTTTTTTATTCTAATGTGTGGTTTGGTTGAGAAGTGAAATTCATTATATGACAATTTTTTCTATAATTAGATCTGGCTACTAATTAGATCTGGGTTTTATTGGAAACAGATAGATAGATCTGAACAGACTGAGAAGATAGATAGAAAGTATCGAATATAAGCTAAAAGGCCAGTCAGCTAGATTGATAGATTGATAGATAGATGGATAGATATGAAAGGACTAAAATAGCGAACTACATGTGAAACAAATTATATAACTGTAATATATTTAACTGGCTGTGATAGATAGATAGGCATTTTCATTCTCGACCAGTGAGTCTTTAATCATTATGTTTTTGTTTTTTTACTATCGTGACTAATGTTTGAAAAAAGTTTGGTCTTTCTTACAAATGAAATTGTCACACATTAACATCATTACAATCATTTCCACTCGAGTTGAATCAGTGGGAATGGCAATGTTTAATTAGTATATATCTACAGTAGTATACACTATTTGATTAACACACACACGCGTAACAGACACATTTACAGACACAGACATATATATATATATATATATAATATATATTTATACTAAGTAAACAAAGTTAATTATAATTAAATAAGTACGTTTGGTACAGGACTTTATTTACTTTCAAATATATGTTCAAAGAGTTTACTTCTATCTTTCCTAATTAGCGACACCAAACCCGAAGCAACTTACTTATCAACCAAACGTTGTGTCTGCTAACTAATATTGAAATCAGAGACAAAAATCCTCTCGACTTCCATCTTCCTCAATTTCTTCAGTTATTGAACAAGGTTTGGTGTTGTTTGTCGGATTTACGGCATATCAACTTTCTTGGGTTATTTCATACCATTTCGTTCTATTCATGACTGATGGATATTCAATTTTTTTTAAAAAGCAATTTTTAAAAATTCAATTTTCCTATTTAATCGATATAGTGGGACCGTAACAGGTACTACCTCTCCGGATCAGAGTGGCACCTGGTAGTAATAGCAATAAAAGTGTACTCCATACTCCTCTATACGAACTAGTTTTAAAAAAAGAATATTTGACCCACAAATGGGACTAAAAACAGGTACTACTGAGATCTGAGAGGAATAGTAATGTAAAAATACGTCCCATTCCCTAGAACTTCAGAATTTGAGTATAACCATACAGTTTAGTGTTCTACACAGAACAAACATTTGTAGGAGAATCTTACCCCTCTGAAAGCTGGGGGTACACTCAGCGTATTCTAAATCCCGCCAGAACTTAGTATAGGTGACACTTAAGTTCGGATTTCAGCTAACAGACATATGTATTTTACCGATTTACTTGAAGAAAAAACAAAAGTGACCCTAGTAGTCATTTGCCTCTACATGAAAGAAATATTAAACAAGACTGTTTTAATGTGGAAAGCCCAAACACGTGCTTGGGATTAGAGACAAATATTACCCAGTCCTTTATTATTCATTTAATATTGCTATGGTGATTAATGTCACTCAATTTGATTATAATAGTGTAATCTGCTTTGGTTTTATGATTTTTCATAAGTTTAAAGTTTAAGAGAAATAAATAAATCTAAAGAGCTAGAACGTGGATATCAAGGAGTAAATATGAAATAGGTCAATAGGACAAATACGTGAAATATTTTCTTCACTCTGATCACATCGTATGTATAGAGGATTGCCATTGAGTTTATTTAATAATTTAAAGACAGAGTGTCCTTGGGTCTGTTTTTGCTACGTGTATCTGTCTTTATGTGTGACTGTATATACTTACCCAACCCCTTCGCCAATCCAGTTTTCATCTTCGGGACTGGTTGTCATTCCAGATCTAAAGAACCCAGTTCTGCCCTACTATGTTATCCCTAGCTGGGTGAGTGAAGAGGTGGATTAGTACTTTTTTAAAGGCATTAGCGCGTAATTAAACGCAAAACAGTTCGTACTGGAGTTGAACACGAGTCAACAATTCCATTTCACCGTAGATACCATGGATTTTGGACCTTGACAATAGTCGATGACAAAATGCATTTACCATCTCTGCCATCGGTAATATCTGACACAAGGTCGACCTTTTAGGCAAACTAAAGCAGTTTTGAATTTAGAGTTTTCCTTCTTCTAGAGTAGTTGTCTTTGTAAGGTTGAAAAAGCATAATATACCTTACCATTTTACCAATATGTACATGCACATTTTTTGAAAAGAATTTTAAAAGAGGATTGCATTTAATATATAGTCGAAAGAAATCTTTAAACTCCTTCCTCATTTAAAAATGGACCGTAAACCATGCTGCTTAACCTCTTTCCATTAGCCCATCAGTAAATATTTTTTACCTGCCCACAGGAAGAAAAAGTTTATAAAATATCTTGCATGTTTTAATCTGGAAAAGAATGCCTAGCTCGGTAGGTATTCTGGCATACTTCCTGGGGCATATTAAATAATTTTAACATTGGAGAGCTTCGATGAATATCGCTTGAAGGAAAAGCTTCTTGTAGATTCAGAAATAGCCGCACTAGTTTAAAAAATAAGAACAAGTGATGGATCCAATATTAGTTGTTTGAAACATACAGTTCTTTCTTCTGCTACACGACCTCTCAGTATATTTGGAACCTTTGTTCAAAAATGTGTCCAACGTAATGGAAAAATGCAAGAGTTTGAAAACAAAAAGCAATCTTCCTAAATAAGAATTTTCATTTGCTATGAGTTGTTGGACCTCATAGCAATGAAAGTTGTAGGTTAGGCATTGAATTCCCTAATTATTCAACTCAATGTTTCACGATTACATTCTCTTATTATCTACACTAGTGTTTATATATATATATATATATATATATATATATATATATCATCATCATCATCATGTCGCGCAATTTGCACGGATATCCATGACGGTCTCTCGCCAACCCTCCCTATCACTCATCGATTCTGGGAGCTCCTCCGCGCAGCATCCAGTATCTTTACATAGCTGGTCAATGTAGGTTCTGGCTGGGCGGCCCACGTTAGCATGTCCATGTGTTGGCTTCCACAGTAATACGTCGCTTACGAGCTCATCCCTACTTCTCCAGCAGTGCCCCGCATGCCTAGCCCTCCTTACTCGTATGGTTTGTGATATGGGAGGCAGGTGGTCATACAGCTGCTTCTTGGTTGGGTGCTGTTTCCACGACTTATTCAGGACTGCTCGCAGCATTCTTGTGCAGCTCCCATCTAGCTTATTCTCAAGGCGCTTCGTTAGGGTCCAGGTGGTACAGCCATACAGCAGTACCGATATGACCACAGCCTGGAAGAATCGTCTCTTTAGTTTGTCAGGGAGGTCGGATTTCCATACGACTGATAGTTTATTGGTGGCCAACCATGCCTTTCCTATTCTTGTGTTAACATCGCTTTCTGTGGATGAGATATTACTACCTAGGTATGTGAATTTTCCCACTAGTTTAAGAGGCCTACCGTCTAGTGTGGAGATGTCTCCTTGCTTTTTGAAGCTCATGAACTCGGTTTTATCAGAGTTCACATAGAGGCCGACATTTTTGCTGCCTCCTCCAGGCTGTGCAGTAGTGCCTCAGCTTGTGTCGGTGTATCTGCAAGAAGTGCGAGGTCGTCAGCATAGTCTACATCTGTGACAGTTTGTGCGGGGTATCGCCGGCTTCTTGCCTTTTTTAGTGTGAAACCTTTTTCTTTTATGGTATCTAATGAAGTTCGGAGTACATAGTCTAGACAAATAATGAATATATATGGAGCCAAAGTATCTCCCTGTAGGACCCCAGCGGCAATGTCAAAGAAATCTGTGTCTCCATCAGGCGAGCGCACCATCGCTTTAGTGTCCTTGTAGAGCATCATTATGGCGGCAACAGTTTCTTTGGGGAGACCATACGCTAGTAGTATTTTGTTCCATTTTCCCTCTGTGTATGGAATCAAATGCCTTAGAGAAATCTACGAATAGTAGCGTTGCCTCCAGATTTTTTTGCTCGAACCCCTTCTATAATTCGTCGTATAGTCAGGATTTGTGAGGTTGTGGATCTATTTTTGCGGAAACCGTTTTGGTTTTTCCTAAGGATTTTCTCGATTTCGGGTTGGATGCGGTTTAGAAGAAGGGCATTATATATCTTAGCTGCAATAGCAGTAAGAGTTATGCCTCTGTAATTTTTAGCGATTCCCAGGTCTCCCTTTTTTTGGAAATGGGAGGATGCATCCTTTGGTCCATTTATCTATTCTATTTTGTCTATATACAGCATTGCATAGCCTAAGCAGTATGTCATTGAACTTTCTGGTCTTCCATACCTTCTGGGGGTATTTCATCGAGACCTGCTGCTTTTCTACCTTTTAGTTTCTTTAAGACTTCGTCGAGTTCTTCTGTTGTAAAATCTCCCAGTTTTATGTCTAGCTGTCTATCTATGATTTTTTGGGTGTTATTTTCTATGATTTTAGGTGGGTTCCCAGTAGTTTCTGGAAATGGTCTTTCCATTTCTGTAGTCTATCTTTCTGGCTGGTTGCCTTTAGCTTTGATCTAGAGGTACTTTTCCTACCACTAATATCATTTACAATTTGCCACGCTAATCGCGACTGTCTGTCTTCCACTGATTGTCTGATGTTATTTATTTGTGTTTGTATATATTCTGTTTGTTCTTTTTTGTATGTTTTAGTTAGTTCTATCTGGGCTTTCCTAAGGCTATGTAGATTGGTGCTAGTTGGATTTGTTTTATTATGTTGGGCTGCTTTTTTTATATCATTTCTTTTTTCTCTAACTACTTCTGTCTCCAAGGAACGGTGTGTTTAGATCTTAGTTTGGTTGGTACGCACTCAGCTGCTGCTTCTAGGTGAGCACTGACAAAGTTTTCGTATTCCTCGTTTGGTGAGAGACATTCAGTTGTCTCCTGGAGGATGTCAAATTTATTTCTTACTGTGACAGCGTAGCGGTTGCATATATCGCTGTTGGCAAGTGCTGACCATTGGTACCGTATAGATTTACTAGTTTGCCTTTTATTTCTACGCAAGCTTAATCGTAATTTCGCAGTGACTATTCTGTGGTCGGAGGATACTCCTTCAAAAGAGGAATATGCCTCGCAGTTCATTGCACTATTTATCCATTTCTTGTTTATTAGGATGTAGTCAAGTTGTGCTTTCGTGTTATTTGGATGTGTGTATGTCCATAGTTTGCCCTTCCGTTTTTGGAATTTAGTGTTTAAGCAAACGAGTCTGTTCTCAAGGGAGAACTCGGCTAGGAGATCGCCGTTTCTGTTTGAGGTGTTGTGTAAGCTGAATCTATTGTTTTCAGTTTTTCCTATCTGTGCATTCATGTCTCCCCCAATGATCAGTATATTATGTTTGGGAGTGTGTCTGCATAGCGAGGATAATCCATTGTAGAATGTTTCTATATCTGTTTCTTTGCTGGCATTTGTGGGACTGTAGCACGATACTACAGTCATGCAAGGATTGCCATTAAACGTAGCACTCATGATTCTTGGTTGGATTTTTTCTATGCTATTAAGGGATTTTAGTGCCCGAGGACTGAGTAGCATTGCTACACCTCCTATACTGGCATTGACGGAGTTTTTCCATGCAGATGCTGACACGAGTGTCCACCCATTCCAGATTCATGGTATTTTAATTCTACATCTCTATGGTCAAATCTGTGTTCTTGCACACATATGATGTCTATATCTTTTTCGGCTGCAGACGCCGTGAGCTCGGGGAGTTGGCTTATTGTTCTTAGTGTTCTAACGTTGAATGTTGCTATCTTGAGTGTTTTTTTACATCTGACTAAATTTGTATTGGGTTTGGGCTCTATATCTGTCTTGTTAGTTATTGTCGCCACGTCAGTATTTTTGGTGTAATGTATGTCTTGTTTGTAAGTGTTGGGAGTGATATATTCTGTATGTGTGGTGTAAGTGGAGCTTCGTTGGTTATATATCGAAGACTGGGCCGGAGCTAGAGCCTCAGCAGAACGCTTGCATTTTGCGTGAGCAGGGAGTATGTTGTAGTATGGTTCGACTTTGTGAATAGTCATGGTTTTGGTTGGGTCGAGGTCATAGATATCTATCGGTAGCTGTTTGGTTAACTCATCAATAGGCGCTGGTCTTAGAGATGAGGAGCAGTAGTTACCTCACTGAACTGGTCGATCCTGGCCGTTGACCCATTCAGGGTTCCTCCGCCCAGCATCTTGTGATACACACCGTTGACCTATTTAGGTTCTTCCGCCGTGTCCCACATCCACCATGCTGCTACCCATGGTTTGGTTTTACAGGCCTATGTGGCATGTAAGGGAAGGAGGGAGAGAGAGTGTCAGAAGAAAGGAGAGAGAGAGTGCCAGAAGAAAGAGAGAGAGACAGACGGGGAGGTAAATAGGGGGAAGTCTATATAGTAGGTAAGTTTTAACTTAGTTTAAGTCCACATGTCCCATCCTAGGTATCGTTAAAAGGAGTGGAGCATGGAAGGGTTTTAATTCTATCTATTTATATACAGAGGGGAGAGAGAAATAAAGGGCAAGAAAGTCAACGGGAGGGCATTGGGTTTCCACGAACTACCTTTTGATACCGGACGCCGACACAAGTTTTTTTACTTATATTATCATGTTAAAAGCAATTGGTCAAATATTAGAAAAAGCAGTTGAAAATATACATACGAAACAAAATTAATCTGATAATACAGCTTTAAAATTAATTTAACACAATTAAATAATTTACCATATATATGCTTCGTGATTTTCAGTCAAAATTTCGGCCGTCTTTGCTTTGTGAAAATAATACAAGTTCTGAGATTTTTATAGTGGGTTAAAGAGAGAGGAATGGCAGAGTATCAGAGGGGGGGGGCAGAAGGAAAGAGAAGGAATGGGCAAGAAAGTCAACGGGAGGGCATTGGGTTTCCACGAACTACCTTTTGATACCGGACGCCGACACAAGTTTTTTTACTTATATTATCATGTTAAAAGCAATTGGTCAAATATTAGAAAAGCAGTTGAAAATATACATACGAAACAAAATTAATCTGATAATACAGCTTTAAAATTAATTTAACACAATTAAATAATTTACCATATATATGCTTCGTGATTTTCAGTCAAAATTTCGGCCGTCTTTGCTTTGTGAAAATAATACAAGTTCTGAGATTTTTATAGTGGGTTAAAGAGAGAGGAATGGCAGAGTATCAGAGGGGGGGGGGCAGAAGGAAAGAGAAGGAATGGGCAAGAAAGTCAAAGGGCATTGGGTTTCCACGAACTACCTTTTGATACCGGACGCCGACACAAGTTTTTTTACTTATATTATCATGTTAAAAGCAATTGGTCAAATATTAGAAAAAGCAGTTGAAAATATACATACGAAACAAAATTAATCTGATAATACAGCTTTAAAATTAATTTAACACAATTAAATAATTTACCATATATATGCTTCGTGATTTTCAGTCAAAATTTCGGCCGTCTTTGCTTTGTGAAAATAATACAAGTTCTGAGATTTTTATAGTGGGTTAAAGAGAGAGGAATGGCAGAGTATCAGAGGGGGGGGGGGCAGAAGGAAAGAGAAGGAATGGGCAAGAAAGTCAACGGGAGGGCATTGGGTTTCCACGAACTACCTTTTGATACCGGACGCCGACACAAGTTTTTTTACTTATATTATCATGTTAAAAGCAATTGGTCAAATATTAGAAAAGCAGTTGAAAATATACATACGAAACAAAATTAATCTGATAATACAGCTTTAAAATTAATTTAACACAATTAAATAATTTACCATATATATGCTTCGTGATTTTCAGTCAAAATTTCGGCCGTCTTTGCTTTGTGAAAATAATACAAGTTCTGAGATTTTTATAGTGGGTTAAAGAGAGAGGAATGGCAGAGTATCAGAGGGGGGGGCAGAAGGAAAGAGAAGGAATGGGCAAGAAAGTCAACGGGAGGGCATTGGGTTTCCACGAACTACCTTTTGATACCGGACGCCGACACAAGTTTTTTTACTTATATTATCATGTTAAAAGCAATTGGTCAAATATTAGAAAAAGCAGTTGAAAATATACATACGAAACAAAATTAATCTGATAATACAGCTTTAAAATTAATTTAACACAATTAAATAATTTACCATATATATGCTTCGTGATTTTCAGTCAAAATTTCGGCCGTCTTTGCTTTGTGAAAATAATACAAGTTCTGAGATTTTTATAGTGGGTTAAAGAGAGAGGAATGGCAGAGTATCAGAGGGGGGGGGGCAGAAGGAAAGAGAAGGAATGGGCAAGAAAGTCAACGGGAGGGCATTGGGTTTCCACGAACTACCTTTTGATACCGGACGCCGACACAAGTTTTTTTACTTATATTATCATGTTAAAAGCAATTGGTCAAATATTAGAAAAAGCAGTTGAAAATATACATACGAAACAAAATTAATCTGATAATACAGCTTTAAAATTAATTTAACACAATTAAATAATTTACCATATATATGCTTCGTGATTTTCAGTCAAAATTTCGGCCGTCTTTGCTTTGTGAAAATAATACAAGTTCTGAGATTTTTATAGTGGGTTAAAGAGAGAGGAATGGCAGAGTATCAGAGGGGGGGGGGCAGAAGGAAAGAGAAGGAATGGGCAAGAAAGTCATTGGGTTTCCACGAACTACCTTTTGATACCGGACGCCGACACAAGTTTTTTTACTTATATTATCATGTTAAAAGCAATTGGTCAAATATTAGAAAAAGCAGTTGAAAATATACATACGAAACAAAATTAATCTGATAATACAGCTTTAAAATTAATTTAACACAATTAAATAATTTACCATATATATGCTTCGTGATTTTCAGTCAAAATTTCGGCCGTCTTTGCTTTGTGAAAATAATACAAGTTCTGAGATTTTTATAGTGGGTTAAAGAGAGAGGAATGGCAGAGTATCAGAGGGGGGGGCAGAAGGAAAGAGAAGGAATGGGCAAGAAAGTCATTGGGTTTCCACGAACTACCTTTTGATACCGGACGCCGACACAAGTTTTTTTACTTATATTATCATGTTAAAAGCAATTGGTCAAATATTAGAAAAAGCAGTTGAAAATATACATACGAAACAAAATTAATCTGATAATACAGCTTTAAAATTAATTTAACACAATTAAATAATTTACCATATATATGCTTCGTGATTTTCAGTCAAAATTTCGGCCGTCTTTGCTTTGTGAAAATAATACAAGTTCTGAGATTTTTATAGTGGGTTAAAGAGAGAGGAATGGCAGAGTATCAGAGGGGGGGGGGCAGAAGGAAAGAGAAGGAATGGGCAAGAAAGTCATTGGGTTTCCACGAACTACCTTTTGATACCGGACGCCGACACAAGTTTTTTTACTTATATTATCATGTTAAAAGCAATTGGTCAAATATTAGAAAAAGCAGTTGAAAATATACATACGAAACAAAATTAATCTGATAATACAGCTTTAAAATTAATTTAACACAATTAAATAATTTACCATATATATGCTTCGTGATTTTCAGTCAAAATTTCGGCCGTCTTTGCTTTGTGAAAATAATACAAGTTCTGAGATTTTTATAGTGGGTTAAAGAGAGAGGAATGGCAGAGTATCAGAGGGGGGGGGCAGAAGGAAAGAGAAGGAATGGGCAAGAAAGTCATTGGGTTTCCACGAACTACCTTTTGATACCGGACGCCGACACAAGTTTTTTACTTATATTATCATGTTAAAAGCAATTGGTCAAATATTAGAAAAAGCAGTTGAAAATATACATACGAAACAAAATTAATCTGATAATACAGCTTTAAAATTAATTTAACACAATTAAATAATTTACCATATATATGCTTCGTGATTTTCAGTCAAAATTTCGGCCGTCTTTGCTTTGTGAAAATAATACAAGTTCTGAGATTTTTATAGTGGGTTAAAGAGAGAGGAATGGCAGAGTATCAGAGGGGGGGGGGAGAAGGAAAGAGAAGGAATGGGCAAGAAAGTCATTGGGTTTCCACGAACTACCTTTTGATACCGGACGCCGACACAAGTTTTTTTACTTATATTATCATGTTAAAAGCAATTGGTCAAATATTAGAAAAAGCAGTTGAAAATATACATACGAAACAAAATTAATCTGATAATACAGCTTTAAAATTAATTTAACACAATTAAATAATTTACCATATATATGCTTCGTGATTTTCAGTCAAAATTTCGGCCGTCTTTGCTTTGTGAAAATAATACAAGTTCTGAGATTTTTATAGTGGGTTAAAGAGAGAGGAATGGCAGAGTATCAGAGGGGGGGGGGCAGAAGGAAAGAGAAGGAATGGGCAAGAAAGTCATTGGGTTTCCACGAACTACCTTTTGATACCGGACGCCGACACAAGTTTTTTTACTTATATTTATATATATATATATATATACATATTATATATATTCATATGCCTATGCATATGTATACATATATTATATATATGCACATGTATATGTATATATATATATATATATTTATACTTATATTGTATATATATATATATATATATTATATATTATATATATATATATATATGAAATACCAAAAAAGCATTCAGAATACAACCAAGAGCAAAGAAATAAGATCAGCATTCTGTAGAAGATAGACAATCCCAATTAGCATGAAAGGCGATGAAAGAAGCAGTGGGAAAATCACCTCAAGATCAAAGCTAAAAGTTTCAGGCCAATGAGATAACTTCAGATGTGGTGAAAACACTTCAAGAAGCTGCGAGGTAAGCCGCCTGAAATCACAGATACACTAATCCAAAGGAATCATTAACGGCTAACTCGTTTTCAAACTAGGACACTTTATCGTGGGTCAATGCTACGAAGTTATAAAAATTATCAAAACCAGAAAAGCTACACGCCTCGATAGAATGTATGTAAAACAATGATATTTGATGACATACTCTTTTGATTATGCAATGCTATTTATAAACAAATGACAATCCACAGATGGACAAAAGGTTGCATCCTCTCTTTTCCGAAGTAAGGAGATTTCAGAATTGCTAAGAACTGTGGTGGTACACTACTTACTGGCATTTAAGTTTTAATGTAATAAAATATGATATTAAATTAGAAAGGCTAATGAAACTAAATAAGAATGCAGATAAAAAGATTTGAAACAGAGTGCAAGTATTTAAGTTTTAATGTAATAAAATATATTAAATTAGAAAGCCTAATTGAAACTAAATAAGAATGCAGATAAAAGATTTGAACAGAGTGCAAGTATTTAAGTTTTAATATAATAGAATATATCAAGCTTTATAATTATATGTGTTTCAATAGCATCCGACAAGAAAATCTTTCGAAAACTCAAACTGAGTTATTTCATAAAGCAACTAGTTTAGGAGAAGACGTACACTGAATTCTAAGCAGCTGTATTTTACTTGAAGAATTTGACATTGAGTCACATTCTATCCTGATGGAGGGGTAGGCCAAAATGCATATTAATAGAAATTCAAACATTTAATTTAGTTTCTAATGATCACTCTTACTGTAACTTGCTGAATAATACTTAGAGAAAAAACATAATTCAGCAATGATCGTAGCTATGAATGCAATTACATTTTTTATTGTGACAATCCTTGACAATCACAAGTGGATTTTGTTAATATGAGGCAGTGGGGCAATTCAATTATAGGTCTTGGGCATCAAAATATGTCAGAGAGTGAGTGAGAGAGAGGGGAAGAGAAAGAGAGTGAGAGAGAAAAGAGAGAGAGAAAATCGACTTACGATTGTCCAGATGTCCATTGAATCATAGAAAGGATCCGCGCGAAAAATCTTGAGACAACTCTACTGTATATAGATTTCTCCAATACAAAAGAGAAAGATGGAGAAAATTCATCAAAGAAACTTTTACCGCTATAATGATACTCGAAAAAGACACAAAAATCCATAGTCGGTTCACCTGCTGGTGGCACAGATTGCTCTGATATTGTCGCTGGAGTCCTACAAGGAGATACACTAGCACCATCCATATTTAGAATATGCCTAGTCTAGGTACTCAGAATGACATTAGATTCCATAAAAGAAATAGGCTTCACCCTAAAAAGGGCAAAAAATCGGTGATATCACACAGAGATTATGACAGATGTGAACTACGCAGATACACCGGCACAAGCAGAAGTCCTGTCGCATAGCTGGAAAGAGCGGCAAGAGTCATTAGTCTCTAGGAGAACTCAAACAAGAGTGGTTAGACCTGTATGGATGTTGTACGAAATATTATTCAAAATTATAACCAAAAATTAATTTTAAACAGTTTAAATACTGGAGAATTACTCTGTAATTGTTGGTGCAAGAATGAAAGTCTCATGGTGTATCAAGCTATTGAAAAAAGGAACAAAGACCGAAATGGCTTACTCTGAAGCTGTTGGCAATTTAACGGCAGGACTCCATATGTTCCCCGGACTATGGGTAAGTATTAGGCCAGACTGGTTACTTTAGCATTGGTTGGGCAACCAGTGTAGGAGAAGGATAACTTTGGCTGTTTTGTTTTACGGCATACAAACCTTTTGGGGTCATTTAATCCGAATCAAGTCATGACAACTCAGGTTGCTTAGAGTAACTGCTGTTGCCTAAGTGTTGACTCATTTAAGTATTGAACAGACTAATTGCTGCTTAACAGTGGTGATCTATCGAGAACTGGTGCTTTCACCGTGACTTGACTGTAATGGAAAACTCTGACTTCAAACCAGCTTTACTACACTTAAAGAAATGATATCGTGTTACTTCCTTGATGGAAGGGTTGGATAAAACACAGACATTGTAACATCATAAATACGTTAGGAATATAATCATAAGACATCCTCCAAGAATAAACCGTATCCAAATTGCAATGCACTCTATATAGGAACTGAAAAATACGGCTAAATAAAGATATAGATATCGTGGAAATTCCTCTTAAAGAGCTCATATAAGGGAAAAGTTAAAATCTTTTCGACTGTTTTTGGAAGATAATTTGTATAATCTTATTCCAGAATAAATTCTGAATAATCACTCATAGTTGGTGGCAAAATGCAATCTCCATTCGAATTTGTTGACAGACAAGATTAGATCACGTGACATATATTTTCAATCTAAACATTAGGCGAAAACTTTTGATCAAATCTTTAACAGCTGTGAAGCATTCTAAATCCAAGATGGCTTATAGTTGCCGCTAACTTAGTTCAGGTGACAAATATTTTAGCAGGAAGTATAATTACTTACTTAGTATTCCATTAATTTTGCTGCCTACCAGTGGTCAACATTACCGAAATTTAAGTAGTAGGAAACATCTTTTTTAGCTTTTGATTTACAATTATTGCATTTGCATTGGGATTATTTATTAAAGATTACAGACAAGACTTTTGTATTTAGTATTTTCTTTAAATTTTATTTTTTTAGCCAAAGATATGTCACAACTGTGATTACTATCCAAACTTTATATTGTTTTTATAGTTGCAACATCTCGTTCACGAAAAAGTTAGTAAAAGTTAAAAACTAAATCCTTGTTCTGTTATTTTAATCAAACATGTCTACAAAATCTGCTATACACACACACACACACACACACACACACATATATATATATATATATATATATATATATATATATATATATATATGCTCCTAAACCGGTAGAGCTCTCTAGGAGCGATTTTAATTGACTTTTACGGCAGCATAAAGCAATGATCGTTTGTTGTTTACATATTTGATATCTCTGGTGATCGTAAAATATATACACAGCTATCGATGGCCGAGAGGTTAACGAATCGAGCTGATAAAAGTCAGTCGGGTTTCGCTGGTTGGAGGTTGTTACTGTGTTTAACGACACTGATGAGATGTCAAACATCGAAACACGGTGTCTGTGGATGACATATATATATATATATATATATTATATATATATATATATATAGTTTGTTTTAAATAAACAGAGCTCAATATCGGTAATAGATCATGTGTGCGTGTATTTCAACTCTCTCGGAACGTGACGGTTATCTGCGATGAATTAAATAAATTAATTAAAAGGGCATTATTATAGTCCCGTAGAGAAATAGGAAATCTGCGGGCCTGATTTGATTCTTCAACCGTTGCCAATATTTGTAAACATTTTTAACTGTCAATTCGCTAATTGTGTTTTTTGCGGTTGCGTGCGAATTTTACTTTTTTCAACTGTCGCCAGCATTTGTTTACATGTTCAATTGTCAAGCCGTCACGTGCACTTATGGTAGCAACCGTTCAAAATTTTCGATCATTAGTTTAGCAGCTTATTGGAATTATAGTAGGAAGCGATAGCAAATGTTTCTTCTGAACATAAAAAGACAGAATATATCCCCCGTTCTATATCTGCGTGTTTTTGTTGTTTTTTTACAATTTCCCATCTTATGATATAATCTGTACCGTATTTATTTTTATTTTCCGGATGTATTTGAGAAAGAGATGTGCTATGCATATATTCTATATTAGTAAAGCTAGCCGTGGTTATAAAGTATTTATTTTTGAAAGTATCTAATGTTGGGCATAAATTTATCTTTTTATTATGACTTTGCTTATTAATTTGTTCACTTCCCTTTATATTCTTAAAAACAACACTTCTATATTCTCCTTAAAAGGGAATATATTTTCTTTATTATCAAAATTGCAAGGAAGTATATCGTTATTATGCTTTTTATTTAATTTCCTAATGTTGATAAATCAAGGAAAACATTTTACTAAGCCACAGCACACACTAGACACCTGAAATGCATCTTAATAGATCTCAACTTTCCATCTACAAGACGCGGAAACAAAACAGAAACTAAGTGGATTCCGCACACACACACACACACACACCACACACATGGGTTAAAATCTAGGTAACTTGAATATTAATTAATATTCCCCCACACACACACACACTACCAACGACCAAAAGTAATACATCCTCTTCCACCGCGAATTTTCAAACCCAGCCAATGAGGAGGACAGTAGATATAGCCGAACATCAAAGACAGGTGAAGACATGGACACCCTGACCATAAAATACTGTAGCCATCTAGTCAAACAAAAATCCTTGTAAAAGAAAGACAGAATACTTTCGAAATATTGGAATAATAAATCGAACTTAGTACATAATAACCAACTTAGTTTCTCATTTATATAGCCCATCTCGCTCATGCTTCGCATTTAACCAAAAAAATATTTTTACAGACTGGTACAGCGTCCGCCTAGGAACCAGCAAGGTTTCTGGTTCAATCGCGATTCGCAACAACTCAGTGTAGAAAGAAATCAGTGCGGTAAAGAGATGAGCTGACGGTAGGTGGTGGCGCTTCACCTCAGACGCTAAAAACAATCTCCTTGATCTAACGCTAGTGAATAGGGGATAGACTCACTCGCTATTTGGCTGACCTTGACTTTAGGCGACCAGACGACTTTACTATATATACTATATATGTATTGGAGATAATGTGCTTAATTGAAGTCGTACCTAATTTTCAAAATTAATTAATTGTAATTAATGAATTAGGCGGGAATACCTATTCAAATGTTAGCCTTACATTTGAATAGGTATGTCCGCCTAATTCATTAATTATCAATTAATTAATGAATTAGGCAGACATACCTATTCAATGTTAGCCTTACATTTAAAATAGGTATGCCCGCCTAATTCTTAATTATTAATTAATTAATTTTCAAAATTAGGTACGACTTCAATTAAGCACATATTCTCCCAAAAATGTTCATTTAAATATACCAATGAAAGAAGTATACTGGAGTCCACAATAAAAACATGTATATACATATACATATATATACATATAATATACATGTATATATACGTATACATATATATATATATATATATATATAATATATATATATATATATACATGCATATATACATCTCAGTTGATAGAGCATCCTCTTACGAAGCACAAGTTTCCTGGTTCGATACCGGCCTTGCCAACTCAGCAGTATGAGTAGCACAGGGACATGTGCGATAAAGTAAGGAACTGACTGCCTCGCTGATACCGACTTTAAGCCACCCAACGACTTTTTATATACATACAGCATTATATTTCCTTTCCTTAGATAAATTGCATTGGAAATGATATCTATTAATAATTGAGATTCGCCGGTTTTTGTCTGTAACAAAAACTACGTCATTGCTTACGTCACATTACCCAAAATCGTCATAACATAGAATAAATACTGCTCAAATTTGAACATGCAACATTAGACATCCTCATTGTTTTTTAAACAAGTTTTAAATAAATACATGACTGGTAATATATATCTATATATAGTTTTGTTTTATTTTAATACTTATTTAAAGTCTACATTTCAAATTGATTTTATTTTTAATCCTTTAATGAATTTGATGATTTTACTTACTTAGGGTAAAAACTCGCTGAATTGAATTTTTTACTCCCACCCCTCAGGTAATATGTTTCAAAAAATCTATTTTTACATCGCCCGGAGGGTTTTTTATTATTTTGCTAGTATAAATAAATATCCGTTATAAAACCGTTGCGTTTTCGCTTTATTGTACCGCAGAGATCATCTGCAGAGAAATTTCGGATCCTACAAGGTCTAAATTCAATGCAAAAACATTTAAATACGAAATCAGAAATTTCAGAGCTTGTCCCACACAGAAAAAAACGTTTTAAGATCTTGAAATGAAAAAGTAACCACAGACGATCAACACATTATGTTAACATCACGAACGCACGAGAAATACACACGGTGAAATAAAACAAGAACGCGGCTTATAACGGATATTTATTAGATGTCACATCCAAAGCGATTCATATGAGGAAAGGCAAATGATGGTTTGAAAACGACTTAAAAAAAAATCTGCCAGTAATGTATTAGAATAAAAATGATAATAAATAATACATATATATATATATATTGGTGTGTGTGTGTGGTGTTGTGTGTGTGTGTGTGTACAAAATGATTCAAAATTATTCTCAGCTCGTAAACATATAATTACGAATAGTTTCACGAATATAAAATCATTTCAAAACATATTTCAAGAACATGATTATCCCTATTTTTTCCAAAACCGCATTAGTTGATTTACCTGGGATTTAGAAAGATAATTAATCGCTATTTTCCCAGGACGCAAAATTCTATAACAAAAATATTACACACATCTTTTCTATTAAGCCGTTTGAAATATGGTGATTTCTAGCTTTGAGAAAATTCTAGATCTAAACTACACAAGGATGCTGTGTGCTATTTTGAACAACTCCTAAAAACAATTCAGTTGGCCACCAGCAGAAAATTCATCAGTTCAATGTGGACGCTTAATGCTGTATGAATATTTTCAATGCGGTGGTTTATAGGAACGAATGCGAGTAGAGTCAGAGGAATGCCTTGACTTCAATTAAGGCGATTAAGTCATGTTGGACACAGCTCGAGAAGTAAGGATTACTCGTGCCCTATGGACTCCTACACATGGACACACCAATTTTGGCCAACCAGAGAAAATTCATCAGTTCTTGCGGACGCTTAATGCTGTATAGAATATTATCCAATGCGGTGATTTATAGTGACAAATGACGAGTAGAGTCAGAGGAATCCTTGCTATTTGCAGGCTTTAAGATAATGATTTTTTTTAAAAGTCAAATATTCATTCATTATAGAATAAATTGCAACAATTATAAATATTCAGTATTTTTTTGTAACAATACGGAAAATAATTTTTAAGCAATCAACCACGTCTTTATTCAATTTAATTGAAAAATGAACAAAATATGGAGGCCCGTTGTGTAACGGTTATTGTCGGTGGAAATAAATTCAGCGTTCTTGGTAAGAAATGCAACCCAACTATTCTCCATCCAGCTATGGGTAATTGTAGGGCGGACCTGACTCTTTAACTTGGTTAGGAACCAGTCTTGTGGAAAGAAAAACTCTGAATTCAAACCTATTAAATACGACTTAAGATGTTGGCCATGTGTCGAAAGGGTTGGTAATATATCATTATGGAAAATATCTTATATACGTTAATAGAATTGGCTGAGATAGATAGATAGATAGATAGATTAAGAGGATGATAGTGCTTCGTGAACTTATCTTTTATAAACGTAGTTTTTGATTGTTTGTTTTTAGATTTAAAAAAAATATAATTTGATAAATTATGGTGTAAAGGTACTAAGTTAAAATACGGTAAATTTTCCAAAAGAAAACTGTGTTATTGATTTTTGAAAAGGTTAGATAATGATGAAGTAAGAGGAGAAAAAAGTGCATTTTTTGTTGTTGATACACACGTGTAAATAGTACGCAGTAGCTTAAAAAAAGAAAGAAACATGCATCCATCAAATTGTTAAAATACTACAACCATGTAAATAGAAAGTCGAACAAATAAACTTTTTCATGATTTAGTTTAAAATTTTCAACACTAATACATTAATTAAATTTGGCAACACAAAAATGGTGTAATGCAGTGTCACCTTAATTAATGTCATTTTTTATTAAACTATGCGCTTTAATTTCGTTTGGTCCTGTGCATTTCACTATGGCTAAACATCTTCATTACATCGATGCTCTTCTGTATCGGGGAAATTTCTCTATTCTTCTATTAATATATATTTATATTATATATATTATTATTATATATTATATATATATTATATATATATATATCGTATGTAACAAACAATAATAAGACAATCAGGAATATTTCTTGTATGTTGTTTATTCTCACTAGTTTCGACCTTAGGTCATCGTCAGGAGAAAATTTCTTATTTGAAGAAATTGTTTATAGAATTTTAGAAAGGGAGTATTATAGAAGAAACTATAAAAGTTGAAGTGTTTTTTGAGGGTTTGACATTGCTATAAAATCCGGGTAGACGAGTCTGTTAGTAGTAGCATGTCCATGTTGTTCCGTGAAGAACCTCTATGAGGTGGGTTATTTTTTTTAATGCTCTTATATATGTGAGGGAGGGTTCAAGGGAGTTGTGTGTTATGACTATAATGTGGTATACATATAAATGTAATGTGTGGTGTTTACATATATGTGTGTGAATGTGAGTGTGTGTATGTATCTCGGTACTGTGCGCGTGACTTCTAGATTTTTAATTGGGTCAAAAGTGGCTTGTTTGATGCGTGTGGTCAGTGTTTGTTTATTTAGGTGACATCGGCCACCCTGTAGGTGTAGACAGTTTATTGCCCTATGTTAAAATGGGTCTGTTTTATGATTAAAGCCAAACGGATGAAAGCTTTTTTATCTTTTTTATCCATCTGTACTCGTGGTTTTCGATTACAGATTTGATGTCGGGTATCTCTTTGAATTCTTTCAAATGAGGGTAAATTTGGCGTCTCTGTCAAAGTCATGGTCATCCAGTCGGAAGTGTTGCTCGACTGGGATGAGCTTGCTGTAGTCTGTATTTTTATTCGGTGTCTGTAGCTATTAAGTAAAATGCCATTCAGATTTCCGAGTATTGCTTCTTGCATTTAATACAATCGAGTAGGTAAATCACGTTTTTGCTTTTTTGCAGTTTGATTCATGGTAGATTTAAAGGTTTTGTTTGGTTGTTGAGCTTGTAAATGTGTCTGTTGTTTTATTTGTTTTGCAGCATAAGTTGTTTTTTGTACTACAGGACCGGCAACAAATTTTGTGGAGTTAATTATGGGCCTCATGTTGACTACTTGATTGTTTTAGTATGTTTGTTACCGTCCTATCATTTCTCTGAGGTTATATATATATATATATATATATATATTTAATATGTGTGTTTGTGTGTGTGTTGTGTGTGTGTGTGTGTGTGTACAATTTTTTCAGATGGTCTCCTGGCAATAATAGTCGACACGCGCGGAGATCGATCTATTAATGTCGCTAAATGAGCTACAGACGTTGTTTTTATTTCCACTTTGCTCTGTGGTTAATAACAATTATTTATATACTAATGCAAAATATGTTTCGGTCATTTTCATATTAATGGAGACTTATTTTCGTTGTTTCTTTTGTCTATGTGTATCTTTAGTCTTTACATTAGCCCAGAAGCAAAATGTTTGAATCGGTTTTGTACCTAACTCTAGGCACGTTATATCTACGTTTCGTTAAAGTAATATTTAATATAGTGGTACGTTGACTTATGAATGCAATTCATAACGCGTAAACTCAATTTTCTCATATATCAAATCAATTTCCCTCACTTTTCCAAATTAAGTTATTCAAACATTCATTTTCCTCATTGAAATAACTGAAACTCATTAATTCCGTTCCAACCCCCACAAAAATGGTAATTTCTTGTTATGTTTTTTATTAAGACAATAGCCTTGTATTGTAGAGAAACTAAATAAAACTGTAAATGTAATGAATTACATGTGTATGTCAATATGTTTCAATGCTTATTTTTTTATTAATAATATTTTTCTTTGGCAAGAAAATATTTTTATTTAAAATTATTGATATAAACGAATCTGAAGCTCGCTCAGCACAAAGCAAAAATGACCGCGTGACAGCTCGTAACTCGGAACACTCCGCAAGTTGTGGCACTCGTAACTCTAGTCACACTGTATATTATGTATGAATGTATGTGTATATCTGATAAAATTGCAACACTCTGAATATGTTTCAATCATCATCATCATCATCAT
>JALAJA010001824.1:0-24619 GCA_023376005.1 Doryteuthis pealeii | reverse complement strand
AAAAGAGAGAGATTAATCTCCTACGTCGTGTTTAGGCGATGCTTAGCAGTCTTACCTTGTCGTCCCGCCTGGAATGGTTAAAGATAGAGAGAGAGAGAGAGGAGAGAGAGAGAGAGGCAATATGTTAGGGGCCGTTGCTTTTTAAGTGTACCACGTGATGTCCAGGAGACTGCATTGGTCGATTCGAACCCCGCGTGGTGTCCTAATAAATTTCCAACAATATATAAAATGAAATATGTAAGAGGACATATTCTTTATATTCCCAACGTTTCGGATTATGAGACCCATCTACAGGGATGTGTAAGTGGTTGTTTAATGTTTCATCTCCAAAAAATAATTTTCAAATGAAAAAAATTAAACGAAAAATGAAATGGTTGCATTGTTGGGCAAATTTCATAAATAAGTATACATTCTCAAAATATTTTGTTTTTCATATCTATCTTCAGTCGGGATTTTCCTCATTCTCTAATATATATCTAAATATATAAAGGAGATATTTGGTATGGTACGTGTCGTCGTATAACCGCAAAACGGGAGGTCACTCAGATTCAAAATCTGCATACACATTGATATCGTTCTAACTAAGAAACACTATGGTTATTGGTTTTTTACTGATTAAGAGATATAACTCATTAAATCAAACAAAAATCAAAACGATTTTTCGAAAGCTATCACATAGCTGCTACTGCTGATATTCCAGCTACAATCAGCAAGCACGCCCCCACCGCTGCTTGTTTTCGTATGTCGGCTCTATTTCTACTGCGTTTGAATGCGTTTTGTTCATATTTAAAAAGGAAAAGGAAACCTTTCTAGCAATTAAAAAAACTGACAATTTAAAATTGGTCTTACGTTACGAAAAAGTTTTTGAAAAAAAATCCTTTAAAGTATTAAATAAAGTGGGATAACTTAGAATATAATATGATTAAATATATCCAGTGAAACTCAAAACTCAAAATAAAGTGGTTACCCACATACTATTATTTTCATATTTCTTAGAATAATGAATAATTATTCAGTTGAAATTCAAAACGTTTTTGAAAGAAGAATAACGAAATTTAAACACGAAATATAATATTTGTTGTCTTGTATTTTGTTGCTATAAATAAATAAATTGCAAATGATACATTTTATTTCTAACTCAAACAAGCAATTAAAAACTGAATTTAAAACTGTCTTTTAAGTCGAAAAAGTTAGAATATTATTCTCAATGTTTGTAAACAAAAAAAACAACCGCAAATGATAAAGCGCTTAAAAAAAGGGGGGGGGGGATATTAACACAATGAAACTTGAATAAGGTTAATATTATCTTCAAAATTACGAAATTCACACAAACACTGTTTGTTTATTATTTTGAATAAGTGTTTGTATGAATTCGTAAGTTTATTTACGAAATTCTTTTTTGTCAAACAGTAAAAAAATTATAAAGAAATATCTAAATAATAATACAATATAGTTGTCGAAAGTTTTTTTTAGTAACACTTAGCTTAACATAGGTAGAATCCAAAATTGGCCTAAAAATGCATTTTTGACAGAAAAGTAATTTACCAAAAATCAAGGGAATTATCGGATTTTAATAACTTTCGGTGTTATTTATCAATGAATGATCTTTATAATACATTACTTTATTTTATTTCAAAACTTTCTTCATTTTTTTCAGGTCACTTATTTTGACCCCCCCCCCCCCCCACACACACAACACTTATGTTGGGCGTAAAATTTTTTTCGAGTTAGTCTTATAGTTTACTAATTACAGTAAAAATAAAGAGATAAAAGACCGAAGTTATGAATAGAAAAAAATTACGGTGGCTTTTCTATGAGAAAATAAGTACCGAAAATTCGAAAAATTTGAACCGGAATCTTGTAGTTCCTAGGATGTTCTAACGACTAAACTAAAGCGGCCCTTTATGATGAGTAAATATTGTAAATAAGTAGTCTTTTGTTATTTACTAATCTTGTTAGACAGGACTCGATGTTCTATTATACCTTCCTTTACGTTGATTAGAACATTCAATTTCTTCATATCTATATGACGGTTGCTTAGATCTGTTTATTCTTACTTGGCAGTTGGGGATTTTACATAATAATCTTCCTTTAGGGTTGATTAGAACTATCTCTAAATTCGTGCCACAGAATCTTTTCTGTTAGGACTATACTGCCGGTTGTTTGGTTGAATTTTACGGATATCAAACCCGTGTTGGATTATTTCATGCCGAAGCATTTTATTTATCATTCTTAACTGGGTTTCTAAAGTTTTTTTAAACTCAATTTTTAAAACATTTTTTAAAGTGCATTTTTTTTCTATTTAACCCATAGATGGACCATATGTTACTATCACTCCGGGTCAGTGGTTGACCTGGAAGCCATGGTGATGACATGTACTTCACAATTCTTTCAATCTCCAGAAATCAGAACATTAAGAGTGGCATATTTGCCAGGTTGCGACCTGACATATAATCCATAAAAGCGGGAACAATTCTACAGCTGGACGGCCTATGTCCGTACTATATTGCATAGACAGGACCCTACAGGGGTGTATATCCGATTGTGGACGTCTCAGTGATAACTTAGCCTCAGTTACAGATGTCATTACACATGATCTGAATTATAATAAGCATTAGTCTAGAACCTGTGGGGTTTAACCACAATATGGTAAAATTTAATTATTACAACGTTATATGTATATGTCTGAATAACCTGATTTGTACAAATGTTCAATTTGTAAAATATATAATAATCTTGATTTCCTTTCTCTTCCCCCCCGCTCTTCTCTCTCTCTCTTCTTCTCCTTTCCTTCCTCTTTCATTTATATCGATGATTCCCTCTCTCATATCATTCCTACTCTTCCTCCTTAAGTTCTTATATTTTCGGTTTGTCTTGAACGTCATTTCCTATCCCCTTATCCTTTTTTTTTCCTATAATTTAAAACGGATATCCATCTATCTAGCTGAGTGACAACACTCATAAGAAATAAGAATTTGGGGTAAGCGACACTTAGTTATCAGTAGGATTTACACTTTTTGCTTTTCCACTTGGGTATTTTGGGACGATCTGATTTTAACCAGAAAGTTATTGCAAGATGATAACGGTCGTACTCTAAGGAAACACGACTATTATTATTATTATTATTATTATCATCATTATAAGTAGTAGTAGTAGTAGAGTTATTGTTAGTAGTAGTGCCATAAATAGTAATAGTATTATTGAATATTATATCACTCCTTGCGAGTTTTTCACGCCAGCGTCAGCTTGTGGTCTTTCACTGAAATCTTAGTGACAGTAAGTCTCCTGGACTTTTTCTGAATATTCTAACAGATCTTAATACTGTGTATGGATAGTTTCGATTCGTCCGCAAGATGATAACAGTCGGAAGATTAAGGAATAAGTGTATTAACATATAGTTGTTACTGTACAGTGGGGAAGGTCGATTTTGGAAGTGTAACATCTCCCATGTGGCGAAAGTTGCAAATTAACACAAAGAATTACCACACAAAATATTTCTTCAAAACTTTGCCTTAGTTTGAGGAAATAGATTTCAATCTTTTAAAATAAATCACTGTTATTGCTTAATTAGTATATGGGAGGTGTCGGTGGGGGTATATTTTCAATTTGAATTCTAGTTATAACATTTTAATTCGTTTGTTTAAAATGACAACCATTGCTGTTTTAAATATTGAAATTGCAAAATTTTCTAACCAATTTCTAGACTAAATGTTGCGAAAGCGAGGATTTTTTGTTATTTCAGCAGACTATTTTTGATGCTATTTCCTCAAACAATGGTGCAAGTAAGAGATCTAATTTTTGGTATCAGTATTCACTATATTAACACACAACTTTCGCTGAGAGAATTTGATATTTTTAAGAAAGTGAAAAATCAACCAACCCTGCTGAACACCCTCGTACCATAACAACAACAAAAAAAAAAAAAAGAAAAGAAAAAAGAGGAGATTCGAACACTAATTGTCTTTGATGCCAGAACTATTTGAAAGAAAATGAACGTTTCATCCATCGTTAATTTCTCTCTAGCTACAGTTCCCGCCTCGATGCTTCTTGAAAAAATATCGCGCGCAATAATATATATATATATATATATATATATATATATATTGCGAGGCTGATTTATATAAAATCACAGTGTGGCGAGAAAAATATTCCCTGGGGTGAAGGAAGTTCACATGCCAGTTTCATCAAGATTGTCCAATTAGTTTCAGAGGCTACAGATAACAAACAAGCAAATGAAGAAAATTATAATATTAAATCGGTGCCGTTTATATATGGCCTATCTTTTTGATTCCGTTATAGTATGTGGCCTACCCGGTTTAAATGTAAGAGTATATTTATAGATATAAGTCGAAGGCAATGTATTGAAACTAATTTTCACATATATTACATTTCAAGAAATGCAATTCAGTCATAGGCTGTATATAGTAATTAAGAATAATTAAAAAAAAGAATTATCCATAATTTACATGAATCAGAGATCTATTTAATTCTAAAATTCTGAAATAGGGTTAGCAGTATTATTATAACCTTATAATATGCTTTTATGGTAAGCCACATACTATAATAGTACCTATTAAATCTATCTATCTACTTTATATCAATGTGAATTATATATACTAGCAAATATATGCACCCTCCGGGTGCAAGTATTTAAGTTTTAATGTAATATAATATATTATATTAGAAAGGCTAATGAAACTAAATAAGAATGCAGATAAAAAGATTTGAAACAGAGGTAGGTATAATCGAAAAATAGAACAACTGAAACTTACTCTTCTATCACTCTCGTCTTTCATTGCTAAATTTTCCTAATTTAATAACTTAGTTAAAATAGGAAGTAAAGAATAAAATCAGAATTATTTCTTCTCGTTAATCGATTTCTTTTAAGATTTATTGAAGAGACTTTTTATCATATTCATTAAGATAAACCATACAATTAAAAATCAATAATACTAAGCATATATTTATTAAGATCAAATCTTTAATTTCAATATGCAAATTAGTCTTCCTGTTCACACTGTAACTGCTATTTTAGTGTATATATAAATACAATTGCATATTATTCATTTGTAGATATGATTAACAGTATTAATAATATCAAACAATTTTATTAGAAATTGAGGTTTAAATAGAAATAAAATCATGGAGAATGTGATGTAATAACAAAGGGAATTGTGACTTGTATAGTAATATAGTTTCGGTCACAGACAGACAAACCCACAATCTCCATTATAATAAGATATATATATATATATTGGGCATCTTTTCATTCAAACAAATTTGATTAAGAATAATAAAATCCTTATTCTTTTTAATTTTTTCTTTAAGTTTTCTAAAAAATGTTTCATCTTGAAAGGCGTTAATGAGTTGTCCGTAAGAGTTATTATTAGTAAACCTAGTACTTTCGATTCTTTTTGAACCATTATCAAGGTTGTTTATCATTTGTCTAAACTATTGTTTGTGGCTAACGTGACCCTAAATTACTCTGGCAGTTTATTTTTTAAATATATCTAACGAGCTAGGAAAACGTGATTAGAATTTAAAAATTGTTCTATTTAAAGCATTTAAAGAAATGTAAAGCATATTTTAAAATGCTGGTTCATAATTCATTTTATAGTGGGTGTCTAAATTTTATGTATAAAAAACATTAAAAATCCTTGAAGTTTTATACATACAATCAATGATATATACGTTGATATATAATTCTCTTGATTTACTTTCTTGCTTGTTATCTGTAGCCTTTAAGGCTATGGACAATCTAATCTATATAATATATATATAATATATATATAACTACATATACCTCCAATATCCCCCCACCCGACGACCGGTACTCCAAAACTGTTTTTAGAGGGATGATTTCCTATGATGTGATTTCTAACGATACACATTATTATTAATAAATGATCCAAGTATGTAATAAATACAGTGAAATCTTAATCACTTAAAGCGAGCTCACACCCTGTATCAATAAAAAACTTTTTAGATTATCATACAGAGCCATATTTATCTTTTAGAACCAGGAAGGAAAAAACTGAAACACCCCCGTAATTCATACATAAATTTAGTTTCGCACCAAAATTGGGTTGCTATTATAAATCAGTTTGAAAAGTATCCTTTTTCCTCATTTGACTTCGTGTTCGCATAACTAGTACTATCTCATGGTAAAAATATATTTTCTTTCCTTGTGAGAAGTAATATTTTTCAGTATGCAATCAAATTCCCTGATCTTCATCTGATGAACTGAATTTGTGGTGAGCATATATAAATTCCAAGTTAGATTTAATTATAGGCCCAAATTTTCAGCACGTCCGAAATAATTTAATATGGAATACCGGGTTAGATTTCCTTCCCCTTTCTAACGATAATATTGCTCTTTCTCTTCTTTCTCTCTCTCTCTCCTCTCTCTCTCTCTCTCTCAATATATAATATATATATAATACTCATTTATATCATATACGTATATATGTGAACTGTATGCTAGTGTGTGATGTGTGTGTATGCTGACTCGCGTGGGTGGTTCTATGTGCTGCTCTGCTTATGCTTATTCGGTCTCCGTTGTTAGTAGCATAAAAATCCATGAAGGGTGTCATCTTATCAATGAACACTAGAACATTGATAATAGTAGAGGGGAGAAGATTATTGCATCTACCTATCGTTGGTATGGTCTTTATTATCCCGAATATGTATAAGTTTGACAACTTGTTTGCCAATTTGATATGTAATGTCGACATATTTCATATACATATCTTCTTTATATACCATGTATTATGTGATACCTAACCAATTGTGTACACGTGTATGCCTGCAATGTTCGATAACAGATACTTTAAGTACAGACAGGTTATCTATGTTAAGGACTAAACTGGGTAATACGATGAAACTTTATCTATATATATATATAGCTCTTTATATATAAGTATTGCTCGCAATACCTCTCGTGTATTGAAGTCAACCATGTCAGTTCAAGCACACTTCATACCGAGATTCATAAGAGAGTATTATTAATGATAACTTTCTTGCACAAAGTAAACACGGTCAACAGCTAGGTCGTCTGATCTCCTCTATATCTAAGGAATCTAACACGAGCCGGTACAGGTATGATCTGATGCAGTAAACCCCCTTGATCCATATTCAGTAATGTTTGATTCAACCGATGACCGGATGACATGATCATGGTGAGGTTGCGAGAGATTGTCATGATATCCGTGCTCCTAGCGTATATAATACTATATATAATATATATATATGTGTGTGGTGTGTGGTGTGACCTGGGTGTGTAGAATTCCTCTCTCGTGGCCTTGTTCGCCAGACTTACCTAAGCTTAGTATGTATCTGTAGAGAGCTGACTCGAGTATTCTGTTTTTACGCACAGCGCAGTGATGGGCATCATCAAAACAATTGCCTCCATATTCCATCAGATGGCCAATATTTGAAAACGCGACAATCAAGAAATTACAAACATCCGTTTCACGGTGTTTGGTTCTTGCGCTAAAAAAATAACATCATATGTTATTTCGGAATCAGAACTTCTAATCCCCTCCTCTCTCTTCGTATTTTTCAATATGTACAATACACCGGAAATGCACAGAGAGAGAGAGAGGAGAGAGAGAGAGAGAGAGAGTAGAGAGAGATCACGAGACGAGAGAGAGAAATGGAGGACGCAACAATGAACAGTGAAAGTTGAGGCTAAGAGAGGGAATAAGTAAAAAGTGACCAAGAAGAGGGGACAACATAAGGCTTTTGGTAGTTGAGAACGTTCGAGAGTGTTGAGATGTTGTGAGAGAGGAGGGGACTAATGTCGGTGGGAGAATTTGTGTTAAGAATTTTGAAGAGTGAAAGAGAGAGAGAAGAAGAGAGGGATGTATGAGACGAGAGAGAATAGGTAGCGAGACAAGGAAGTGAGGCTAACGAGCGTATGCGTGAGAGCGAAGAATGAAAAAAAGAGAAGACAAATGGACTGAGAGAACATGTGGAGTAAAGATTCAGGAGAATGGATTGTGGCGTGTTGGATGTACTATATTTATGTTATATACTATATATTACATATCTACACGATAGTATTATAATTGTAGTCATAGTATATCATTAGAAGGAAGAGATATGTGACCCACACAGCACAGCGAACACCAAACAGAAACGATATGATGAAAGAAATGTGTCTGAGGAGTATGGCGATTTAGGTATCAGCTGATAGTGATAACATACAGATGAGAGGAGAGACACTACCACAAACAAGAAGAAAGAAGGAGAAAGAAAGTCTGGCACAATTGAGAGTAAGAGGGAGAATGATGAGAGAGTGGAGTTGATTTGATGAGAAGAGACGAGAGAGAGAACGGAGAGGAGATGAGAGAAGAGAGAGAGGGGGGTAGCGAGTGAAAACGTCTAGCGCACATAATATCTACTGGCATGTTTTCTATAATCTTGACCACCAGAAACCCAGCGGATTCAGTAAATTGGAGAGTTTCGTCTCGCTCTTTCAAAGCTAAATTATGATTTAGCGGTATTCCCCAATATTCGAATGATAGCAACGTACATTAATTTTTTTTTCTTTATTTTGAAGCCATAGATTTTGAATTTTTCTTTTTTCTTCTGATGGTTTTGATGTAGAAAACACATTTCAATTACAGAAAGGGATGTTAGGAATAGTGTTATTTTCCACTATATTTCTTTTATGTCTGGGAACATTCGCTGTAATACCTGTAATATAATTAAGCTTTAATAAGTCTAGGCACAACGTCATGAGTATGACTAACCTAGTAAGGACTTGAACATTACAAGAGTAATGATTTGCAATGTAGTTCGGATAGTACTGCTTGGCGAGGCGCAGAATACGCAGAGAGTATCTTACCTCTGTAAGGGGTAAGACCCTTCGCCCTAAAAGAAGGTATCTTAGATACGAAACTAAGTTTTATCAGTTGGGAAGGATCCAGTTTTTGGAGCTCTGTTATGGAAGGATGTAGAGGGACTAGATTACTTCTAGTCCACTCTGATCCTGGAGCGGCCAGTAATCTGTCAGGGCTATATCAATGAGTCAAATATCTTTTTATTAAAAATAATGTTTTTTAAAATCATTTTGCCTTACTACATTAGTTAGGGGCCGGTCTGTTAGCCTACCAGTCCGTAGAGTGTCGGCTGAAACCACAAGGTTCCTAGTTCGCGATTCCGAGCCCTCGCCAACTCAAGCGCTATGAGCTAGCAACAGTGGATCTGCTGCGTACAAGTTAAAAATCTAGAATGGTAGGAGTGGCACTCCACCACAGGACGCAAAAACAGTCTTTATTGCGATATGGACAAGGATAAGACTCCCTCGCTGATTAGCGCCCACCCGCGGACGCAGTTTATACCCTATTGATATTCCAAAAGTGTTACCTGTTTAGAATGCATTTTAATTCTATTTAATAATAGGCTCCTTAAAAACATGATATGTACTAATTATTTATCCTACTAGCAGGACCTGTAGGTATACCCACAGGTATGATATTTAATTCATTACTACGTTTGATATGGTTACTAAGAAGCTATTGCATATTCAAAATGTAAAAAAGTTAATAATCTTTGATTTAACTCACCCCCCCCCTTTCTTCCTTTTAATTCTTTTCATTTGTGTTCGATTGAAGATTAGTATTTAATGTTATCACTTCGCGTCCTCCTCGATTCTTTTCTTTCTTTCAGTGTATCATTCCTCCTTTCTTTCTTGTTCTTTTTGATAAAAAAACGAAAGGGGTCCATTCATTTAGCTGAAGCACGAACGACTTATAAGAAATAATTCGGACGAATAAACCACAGTATTTAATCAGATTTACATATTTTGCAATTTAATCTTGGACGATTTTGACGGTCTCATTTTTACCAGAGGTGTTACAGCGATTTGATAACGCGATCGGAAGGATATTGAACACTCATGTTAATATATAGATTGTGTAGAACTGTTTGCAAAAACATTGTAAAAATTAGGTTTTGTATTGATCACTAATCGTTCTGATTGGTTGAACCACTCATTCTCTGCAGAGTTGCTGGGGAGGGCAATACATGGTTTTCTTCTAGGAACGCCTGTTGGAGAGAGGTTTATTGGCGGCGAACGTATTTTCTGTTTAATATCAGTACAGCCACGATAGTAGTAGTATAGGTCTAGTAATAGTAGTATCAATAAGCATCAGTCACTGATTAGGTATTCAATGACCGTTAAGAAGTTTATTCCGTCTGAATTTGTCTTCGCAAGTGCACTTCAGTGCAGACAGAGTGTAGATACAATGATTGTGGAAAGGAGTAATTAATAAAATTACTGGTTAAAATGAAAGGCATGTATCAGAAACTACAAGAAATGTGCTTTAAAAAAAACAAGAAAAAAAACAAAAAAAAAAACACAACGAGAATTGAAAAAACAACAGAAGTAGTTTTGCAAACTTGGTGCTTTTAGCATTAGGGAAAAATGGGTTTTCTTTAATATTTTTTGGGAAAAAACAACTGGTCTCAATAGATTAGGCAATCTGCACTGCGTGATATAAACGATATTGAAAGAGGGACGCACTTGGTTTTCGTTATTTGTATGCACTAAATATTACCATATGTGGCATTCTCACGCGCGAGTTGTGTGTGTGTTGTGTTGGTTGTGTTGTGTGTGTGCTGTGTGTGTGTGTCTGTGTGTGTGTGGCTGTAGGTAAGCTAATTTCAGCAACCCACGCGCTTCAGAAGTACCATGTATTCGTTTACTCGTCTTTTAACAAATTGAGTACAAGAACCGGGATTGCTGAATATCTCAGAAAGATCAAAGCATACATCAACGGTTTTGAGGTTGCATTATTTGCCTGGACTTTGAGCTTACCCAAGTTGCTATAATGAAACCGTATTATTAATTTATTTTCTGGGTATAGTTGAGAAATAATGTCAAGAAAACAGGAGGCGCCTGGTGTAATGGTCATCATCGCTGGATAATGGAACTCGTCGACCAGAGTCAAATCTTGAACGAGTCTGTATGTATTTCACATAAGATTAAAAATACCCTTGGGAGGTATGCTCTAACTATTCTCCCTCCAGCTATGCGCGGTTAAAATAGTAAGACAGAGAGGGCTCTTTAACCTTGGGTTAGGCAACTAGTGTAGGAGAAGGAAGTGGTTTTGTGTTCATAGCTTATCTCGTGGCGGATGGGGTTAGTTAACATACACATATCAAGAAAATAGTAAACAGTTTGAGAATTTTGAAGAAATTGGAGGCCCGTGGTGAAATGCTTAAATTTTTGTAGGAAATTGAACTTGTCCGAAACAACAGAGTTCAAATCCTGGACGATGCTGTTAGCATTTCAATATAGCGCTAATACCCTTGGAAAGGTATGAATCCAATTATTTCTCTTCCAGCTATGGGGCAATATTATAAGACAGAGAGGGATCTAACCCTTGATTTGCAAACCAGGTCTAAGAGAAGGAAACCCACTGAATAAACTGTTAACTTCCGTTTTCAAAAATTGACTGTGTTACACCCTACCTCCGTTGTCGGGGGCCTTGGGGGGAGTAAATACATTTATCAGAAAAATAGGTATTGATACATCTTGTACTTTACAGATACTGCAATTTAAATGACTTGAACTCGAACTGCCAGTGTTATTTCATTTAGATTATACCGGATTGTCTAGATTAAGTCCTGCAATTTTTATTACAAATAGATTGAGTCGCTCCATAAGCTAAAAGCGGTTCTCCTTGGAAATATGTGTGTATGTATTTGAGGCATTTTCGTCTGCATAACGTTATTGTCGTAGGGATGTGAACTTCGGACTACCGAATTCGAATCCTGCACGAGCTATTGCATTTCACATAGCTCGGAAAAGGTATGAATCAACTATTCTCTGCCAGCTACGGGTAAATAGTAGAGGATGACTGGTGTTCTTTTAACATTTGGATTGCAGAACAGTCAAGGAGAAAGAAATCTCTTCATTCAAATCAGGTGTAGACCCAAACAGAGCGAGTGGGCTCGATCAGGCATATTTTTGCCCTAACGAGCACGTTTACAATAGTAGTGCCTTCGCGACAAAAAGAGTTCACGAGGACAATAAATGAGAGCAGAGGGCCGAAGTATGTGTGTATGTGTTGTGTGTTGTGTGGGATGTGTGTTGCGCGTAAGAAATTCCCAATCTTAATGAATAAATGCGAAATCTTGTGTTAGTCTGACTTTTTTTTCAACATTTACTCCTTGCAGGCCCGTAACTCAAACATATCCTTAGAACATTAAAAACAGTAAAAGATTCCGCGTAACGAATCCGGAGCGAATTCCAGATCGGCGATCCTGGAAATTTTGGATTCCCTTGTTAATTACCTGCGATTGTTTTCGGCGATTTTTTTTACGTGATTTTTTTGCGACGATTTATTTTAAATGATATGAATTTGTGTATAACGATAAAATTTGTTCTTTATGCCTGAGAAGATCATTGTTTGGACGAAGGTCCAATCAAGGACCCTTCACGGGAGCTTACCTTAATTCTTGCCCGACATGGTGACTTTTAAGCTATATAGCGTATACAGGAAACATTATTTCTTCGTGTCCCAGTATATCTATATTATGAGTGTGTAAATGACTGTTTTGCTCGTTATGTAAGTAAAAAAGTATAAGATTGGTGGTAGTGGCTTATTTCAGTATCAGCCAGGCAGACGAGGGTATCTATCCCCTTATTCACTAGCGCTAAGACTCAGCGAGATTGTTTTTTTCTGAGGCGGAGCGACCAACACCTATCGTCAGCCTCCCCATTTTACGCACAGAATTGAGATTTACCCCAATCTGGGTTGCTACTCATACGCTGTAGTTGACGGGACTGGTGTATCGAATTCGGAACCTTGCGTTATTCCTAGGTCGGGTGCTTCTGTCGCCAGAGCAAACACGGTTCCTATACATATATGATAACTTATAATTATAGAGTCATCTTACCCCTGAAGTAGCATTAAGCGAAAACTTTTTAGTAGGTTCGTCCTGATCTCATTAGACTTATCCTTACCTATAAACTAGTATATATTATATATATTATTATATGCGAGATAGTTCTGCGCGCAGTCGTATGTCTAAGAGTGCTGCCTGCACGTGTAGCATCAATAACTGTGGTTCGTAGCCGTAAGGCGCTGTGCATGTGTACAAAAACGTGAGTGTGTGGCGTTACGTCACGTGAAGATGAGGTGATTTTAGCATCGAGACGACGACATGTTGGAATTTTTTTTTTTAACAGGCACGAATGTGCATCCAAGGTAGTAATGATATAATAATATAATAATATATGTAATGTATCAGTAGTACAACCTTACTTCTTTTTGGATCCTCATCTCGGCCGTGCAAGAAGCCGCACCTGTGGCACCACGCGTTATCTCACAGTCGCAGCACAACCTCGGCCCAATACCGTCAGCGAATTTTACTCGGAGACACAGTTTGGCACAGCCTTAGTCGACTGTAACCCGTTTGTTCCCTTGGTGGAAACTCTGCGCGATAGAGCTTCGTAGCGGTCCAGAGCCAATCTTGAGATTTCTAAAACAATTGCAAGAAATAAAAGGCTCATGAGAATATCGGAATTAATACAAGCGAACAATTTCATGTACATGAGGAAAGAATTTTAATTAAAAAAAATACCCGGCCATATATGATTTAAAAAAATAAATAGAAAACAGAAATGGATACGGAACAACACACTAGTATGGAGATTTTAACAGCAACCAAACGTTGAGAAACTAATACAATTGAATATTTCAAATTTAATGAGGGAAGGAGTTTAATTGAAAACAAAAAACATCGGAAATTATAATATTTAATATAAAAAACACACCAAAAACTACCAAACAGAAAGAAAATAATTATATGCATATTCAATCAAACCACTGAGAAGATTTCACACGAGAAGCACCTGGACCAATGACTAAGAATAGAAGAAACCTCCAGAAAGAAAAATGAACATCTCTATATAATACGATGCACATGATAACCATTATATTTATCAAAGCAAAAATAATAATACGCAACAGATAGCGAATATTAGGAAGCTCCATGGTGACTTACAGAGCTAAAAGATTAATCACTTAAATAAATGAATGCACCAAAATAGAGCAAGAGGAGTACTAGTCTAGTCGACTGGTGGTAAAAGGATATTCTTGCAAGAAATTAATTTGTATACTACCAATGGATGATGTGATACAACAAGAAATCTATCCTAGAGAATGAGGCATGAATTTTCAGATCTTTAGAGATACATGAACGGATACCTAATCCCGACCAGAAAACCAGATAATAGTGTTATAACAGAAAAAGTGTCATTTAGTGATTTTATTCATTTAAAAGACTACAGAGGTGAAATGAAAGAAAAACGAAAAAGGTAGACAAATATTTGGACTTTGTCAGAGAAGATTAAAAAAAAAAAAAAAAAAAAAAAAAAAAAAAAAAACCTGTGGGATGATGCTAATAACCAATTGCTCTTGTTGCCATTGGAACGGTCCCCAAAACGTTCTGGAAAAAGACTGGAGGAATTGGAAATGAGAGGAAGATCGAAGAGCATTCCTGACCACATGATATAAGGATCTGCTAGAATACTAGGAATAAGTCATGACACCTTAGGAGACTTTACTGCCCACTCAGATCTCCAATGGAAAATACCAACAGCTAACGCTTGGTGAAAAAACTCGTAGGATGATTTAATATTAAATGAATACCTATTATTATCTCTGGCATTACTACTACTACTACTACTACTACTACTACTATCAAACAATAAATCCATACTACTACAACACTAATACTAACTACTACTTACAAATATAATTCCATACTCCTACAACTACTAAGTACTACTACTACTACAAACAATAATCCGTTCACTACTACAACACAATTACTACTACAAACAAAATCCATACTACTACAACTACTAATACTCTACTACTAATAATAATAATAATAAACAATGTCACATCTTAAATTTATAAAACGAAACAGAATAGCAGTGTAGTTTACATGGTGATTTAGAGATGAAATAATTAATACATATAACGCCAATGCAGTAAACTGCGAAAAAAGAATACAAAACTTGGAAAACGATTTAGTGGGAAAGTTTTGATCTACGGGAATTAGATTAAAAATTTAAACAGGAAACAGAATGAAATTTGATGCTGCAGACCAAATGTATTATGCAGCAAACAAGAATCCTGAGGTCTTTTAAATATATATGAACTCCAAATTCCGACCAGAAGTTCAGACTTAGTGTAAATAAAACAAAAACAAAACAACTTGTCATCTGTGATTTTGTGTTTCAGTGAACCCACCAGAGCGTTAAATGTAAGACAGACAAATGTACTTTGGATCTTGCTAGATAGTAGAAAGTGGAAACATGGAAGTGACAATGAATACAAATTGTAGTTAGTAACCTCTAACATCCTTCATGTGCTTGGAAAAGAGACATGGCGAAATGGATAACAGAGGAAGACATCAAGACCATCAGACCACATCACTGTTAAAATCAGTCTAGAATACTAGAAGAGTCCTGAATGAGAAAAACTTGCTGTCACTCAAAGTTTCTAGTGAGAAACACCAGTTAAAACTAGTGTGAAAAAAAAAAAAACTTCAGAGTATAATAAACAATATTAAAATCATACTTACAATTCACAAAACTTAATAATAACAAAAAACTACTATTGTAAAACTACTACTACCATTACCAATGGCTTAGTACTACGATGGACCACTTACTATTAATAACAATATACATATATTATTACTATAATAACAATAATACATATATTATCTACTAACTAATTTACTAATAACACATATATTATTACTACTAATAACAATAATACATATATTATTACTACTATTACTATAATACATATATTATTACTACTTAATTACTATATAATATATGATTCACTTTCTAATAACATAATTACATAATAATCATAATTCTAATACAATATACATATATCATTTTAAATTCTAATAACAATAATTACATATTTATTACTACAATTACTAAATACATATTATTTATTAACTACTACTAACAATAATACATATATTATACTACTAAATTACTATTAAATACATAATTATTACTACTAATAACAATAATACATATATTCATTACTACTAATAACAATATACATATACTAATTACTACTAATAAACAGATAGTTCTTACATTACTACTAATACGACTATTGATAAAACCAATACTAATAATAAACCATTACTACTCATACTACTAATAATAATTCATATTACTACAACTACTCTACTAATAATTAATTCACTTATACTACTTGTGTTTCTGGCTTGCATCTAGTGGTGAGGTTCCAAATTCTGTGGCTCTGGTGAGTTGTGGAGTATTTCCTTCATTGTTATTACTCCCCTCAGGTCCACTCTGACCCGGAGTGATATACCTGTTAGGGCCCCATCATGGGCTAAATACATAATTTTACAAAAGATGTTTTAAAAAGTTGTTTAAACAATTTGAGCTTTAAAAAAAGTTGAATAACAAACAAGAATGAAATAAAAACAAACACTTTTGGCATAAAATAAAAACCCAACCAAGAGTTGAAATAAGTAAAATCCAAACCAACAATCATCATATATAACTAGCTACTGCTACTCTACAGTTTGGTGTCCTGGGTTTATGACGTAAACTGTATTAGTGGTGAAGTTCCAATTTTTCTTGAGTTTCTTTTAATTATGGGGGGGGGGGGGGAGTTATGGGGTACCCCTTCTCGCTATTACTCCCAGGTCCACTCTGTACAGAGTGGAGTACAAGTTGTAGGTCTCATCTTGCGTTATAAAGATAAAAATGAGTTTTACCAACTGTCTCCACACTAACAATTTGTTAAATAAAGTATACCTACAAACTATTTACATACAATATTAAGATATGCAAAAAGGATGTAGCATTAATAACCCACACGGGTTGACACTTGCGTTTAACAAAACAGAAAAAAAAAACCACACAATACATAACAACCATCTACAACTGCTGACTACTATTACAGAATGATAAAAAGACAAAAAGAAATTTATTTTCCCCTGATTATCGATCTACCCACGTGGAGAGTGTGTCACTGGTCAATTAATGTGAAGGTCCGCGCCTGCACCATGAAGCAGAAATGAAGCCGGTCTTCCGGAAACATGAATGTTCATAAAGAGTCAGACTATACAAATATTCCCCCTCCAATGTGGACGGTAACAGTCTAGTTTGAGCAATCTCCAGGACCAAGCTCATCTAATTTTTTACTGTTATCTCCTCGAAAGTCTTCTTAATCTAAGGAACTGATTCCATATTTCAAGCAAAACCATTGTCATTTGAAAATGTGTCACAACAGTATTAAAGACTCCCCAATAGCTCCCCACTGTTGCCTTTAGGTAACCCTGCGCGGTCAGTTTTAAGTTACGCACTCTAAGTATTTAGTCCAATCCTCCTCACGAGCAGGATGTTGCCCACAAGGTCATTTTTAAGTTAGAGTTTAACAGGTTTCAATCTAAGAGTTCTTCTTGTAGGGACTAGAACTCTCCTGTACCTTCGGGTGACAGGACAGGAAGTTAGAAACAGGTAAACGTCCCTTGTCAGCGTTTGGGGAAAAGAACCCTCCCTTTACGGTTTTGGTACCAACGTGTGAGCCTCGACAAACGAGCTCTGCTCAGTCTCTTTTTGACTGAAGCAACTTTTCCTCAGTGAGGGAGTAATCAACTGTAGCCCCACCTTGACACCCTCCTCAACGAAGCGGAGATATAGAAACTGTAAAGTACTGCCCCTAAGAGTACTTTGTTATATTGACTGTTGTTGAGGTTATATATCGTGAAATAAATAAGGTTAATAGTACATGTGCTTTCCCTTTCATCTTTACATTCTGTTCCCCATAGATTGTAGGCAGCCTATACACATTCTCTTAAGACTGTTGTCATACAAGGTTAAAGAGCAACAGTCTGCCCTACTAGCACTTACTGTTTAATGTAAAATTATCCTTTCCAAAGCGAGAGCGATCCTATCGTGGTGATAAATGCTTTCGCAAGCCAGTCTCGTAGCAATTCATTACTAGCAAGTCCAATTCTCGATAAATGTCCAGCAGTTGCGACCTCGTCTCCATGGCGATCGGTTGGGTAAATACTTATTATTTCAAGAGTATCAGCGCCTATTTTACCCATAACTAGAGGGGGGGAGAATAGTTGGATCATACCTTTCCAAGGTTATTATCCCTATTTTAAATGACAGTTCTTCCAAGGCGTAGTTGCATCAGTCTACTCGAACGACTGCACGCACTTAGCTATAACGATGCGTCTAGAGAATAACTGAAAGGACCTGCAAAAGAATGCTGTGTGCGATCTTAAACAAATCGTGGTACAATACTCACAAAGAAAGCTGCTGAACGGTCATTTGCCCCCTATCACACAAACCCACCCGAGTAGACAACAAGACATGCTGGCACTGCTGGAGAAGCAAGGATAAACCCATAAGCGATGTTTTCCTGTAGAAACCAGTAAATGAGCACGTCATGAGCAACTTAATATAGTAAACTACCAACTCTTCTAAACAAGTCAATGCCAATATACAATAAATTATGAAGCCAGTTTCATACTTTAAAAAAGATTTTTTACAAAAACATTGGATTAGGAAAGTGCATCACCTCATACTCAGCTGACTAGGTCCATGCAAGAGTTCTTATTTCCTCAACAGAATTCATAGATACTTCAGCCAATGGTATGAGGACTATTTGAAGAGACTTAACGTTTCATTCATTTCATGTCATAGTTTATTCTTTACGTGGTTTATTTGTGTCTTGTGTAAGTAAAGTTTCATTATCTTATATCTATCTATCTATCTATATATATATGTATGTAGTTAGTAATTATTTACAAGACCAAACGAGAATGAATGAAACGTTCATTTCTTCAAATCCTCCACTTGGCATTTAACATAGTTGTTCAAGCAAGTTTTCTTTTGGTTGAAGTTTCATTCATTGTTCAGTTGCTTTTAATAAAAAGCTGTTGTCTATTTTGAACACACTCATAGATATATCTATATATATATATGTGTGTGTGTGTGTGTGTGCGCATGTTAATTCAGGGATTGACATTTTCTCGATTTGTTTAGCCTTACATTTGAAAATATGCCCCGCCTATATTCATTAATTATTAACTAATTAATTTTCAAAATTAGGTATACTTCAATTAACAACATATCTCGAAATTGTCGACTTAAAGCCATATAATAAAATAAACACATTTGTTTGTTATAATCCTCTATATATATATATATATATATATAATATAGAGTATATAAACATAAATTATAATATTATATCAGAACACAATTGTTATGGACTCCATGATGGTCTTTGGTCGGTATATCTGTATGAGTTATATAATATTATTGTGGAAAATTAGTTTTGGTTATTTTAAAAGCATGAAAAATGAAAATCAGAAACAAATGTATGAATATGTGATCTTCTATAATTTACTTATTTACCAATATTTCATAAGGTGCGCCACTTGTGCATTCAAAGGTTTGAGATAGACTTGAACTGTTATTTCCTTGTCTGTGGTCTTTTGGGGAGGGGGAGCAGGTCCGTGTTTCAGTGGTTGATTCTCTGCCTGGATGTGTTTTCTTTGCTGTCCCCTGTATCTGTGGATTCTACTGCTGTAGAAATGATGGACTTGAATGAGGGTTTTTATTATGGCTCTGTTGGTTAGAGTGGACTGCTTTATTTGTGTAGGAGATATGTTTAATGTAGTTTGTATGCATCTAAAAATTCCCTAGATCCAAAGTTTAACCTTGTGGTTGTAACTAACTATTGTACTATGCCATTTTGTTTCCTTTTTGTTTGCGCTTTTTGAGTTTGATGGAAATTTGTTTCTCTCTCTTCTCTCCTCTCTCTCTCTCTCTTCTCATCTCTCTCTCTCTGCCTCAGGTGTTAGTATTATGATACAGGTTTGTTAAATTGTTAAAGACCAAAAATGTAAAGAACTGTCGCACTGACAGTGCCAGAGTATATTAAGTAGTTCAGCGATTTTGAAATATTTCATTTCAGGCTTAATGCCCACAGACAAGAATAAGATTGAAGGACTTTATAAATGCCAAATTCTATATGGTCGCGAAGTCTTGGGCCACGATTTATTTCCCAAAACGACACAGCTGTGAGCTGCATTCACGATAATGTAATACATAAGGTAAGATTTTGTTTTAATCCCTGCACTACCAACAAAGCATTGTCTCCTAAAATCCTTATCGATGCTAAAAATTTTCCAAACCAAATTACCAAACTCTAACAGAAAAAGAGCTTCATGTGACACAAATTAGAGTTCCTAATAATACGATAAGGAAGGTATCACAACAACACAATATGTATCGATCCCTGAATCCACGACTAGATAAATCACCTTGTCGACTTGGGGCTTATAGATACACCGACTTAAACCATCTGTAGAGGGGTTTTTAAAATCCCTCCAATGAAGCCTCTGATAGGGCCTTGGGTGCAACACAGTGCATGGCTTAAGGAGAGAACTGATTGCTGTGCCAGTTCTGTGACCATGCACAACCCTTTGGCTCATACTAAGCCTAGGGACCGGCAGCGGTTCGGGAGACCAACCACCGAATCAAATGTCTGGTTCACCTAAGCCCCAACACCTATATGATTGTCCACCAAAACCATTACTGTGCGTATGGGCTAACCCCCAACACTTTATCATATATGTTGCTGGAAGAAGCGGTGTGGCTGAAGGGAATCAAAAAGATAGGCCATACTATAACGGCACCGATTTAATATATAATTTCTTCATTTGCTTGTTTGTTATCTGTAGCCTCTGAAACTAATTGGACAATCTTGATGAAACTTGGCATGTGAACTTCCTTCACCCCAGGGAATATTTTTCTCGCCACACTGTGATTTTATATAAATCAGCCTCGCAATATATATATATATATATATATATATATATATATATATATGCGCGCGATATTTTTTCAAGAAGCATCGAGGCGGGAACTGTAGCTAGAGAGAAATTAACGATGGATGAAACGTTCATTTTCTTTCAAATAGTTCTTGGCATCAAAGACAATTAGTGTTCGAATCTCCTCTTTTTTCTTTTCTTTTTTTTTTTTTGTTGTTGTTATGGTACGAGGGTGTTCAGCAGGGTTGGTTGATTTTTCACTTTCTTAAAAATATCAAATTCTCTCAGCGAAAGTTGTGTGTTAATATAGTGAATACTGATACCAAAAATTAGATCTCTTACTTGCACCATTGTTTGAGGAAATAGCATCAAAAATAGTCTGCTGAAATAAACAAAAAATCCTCGCTTTCGCAACATTTAGTCTAGAAATTGGTTAGAAAATTTTGCAATTTCAATATTTAAAACAGCAATGGTTGTCATTTTAAACGAAAACGAATTAAATGTTATAACTAGAATTCAAATTGAAAATATACCCCACCGACACCTCCCATATACTAATTAAGCAATAACAGTGATTTATTTTAAAAGATTGAAATCTATTTCCTCAAACTAAGGCAAAGTTTTGAAGAAAATATTTTGTGTGGTAATTCTTTGTGTTAATTTGCAACTTTCGCCACATGGAGATGTTACACTTCCAAAATCGACCTTCCCCACTGTACAGTAACAACTATATGTTAATACACTTATTCCTTAATCTTCCGACTGTTATCATCTTGCGGACGAATCGAAACTATCCATACCACAGTATTAAGATCTGTTAGAATATTCAGAAAAAGTCCAGGAGACTTACTGTCACTAAGATTTCAGTGAAAGACCACAAGCTGACGCTGGCGTGAAAAACTCGCAAGGAGTGATATAATATTCAATAATACTATTACTATTTATGGCACTACTACTAACAATAACACGACTATTATTATTATTATTATTATTATCATCATTATAAGTAGTAGTAGTAGTAGAGTTATTGTTAGTAGTAGTGCCATAAATAGTAATAGTATTATTGAATATTATATCACTCCTTGCGAGTTTTTCACGCCAGCGTCAGCTTGTGGTCTTTCACTGAAATCTTAGTGACAGTAAGTCTCCTGGACTTTTTCTGAATATTCTAACAGATCTTAATACTGTGGTATGGATAGTTTCGATTCGTCCGCAAGATGATAACAGTCGGAAGATTAAGGAATAAGTGTATTAACATATAGTTGTTACTGTACAGTGGGGAAGGTCGATTTTGGAAGTGTAACATCTCCCATGTGGCGAAAGTTGCAAATTAACACAAAGAATTACCACACAAAATATTTTCTTCAAAACTTTGCCTTAGTTTGAGGAAATAGATTTCAATCTTTTAAAATAAATCACTGTTATTGCTTAATTAGTATATGGGAGGTGTCGGTGGGGGTATATTTTCAATTTGAATTCTAGTTATAACATTTAATTCGTTTCGTTTAAAATGACAACCATTGCTGTTTTAAATATTGAAATTGCAAAATTTTCTAACCAATTTCTAGACTAAATGTTGCGAAAGCGAGGATTTTTTGTTTATTTCAGCAGACTATTTTTGATGCTATTTCCTCAAACAATGGTGCAAGTAAGAGATCTAATTTTTTGTATCAGTATTCACTATATTAACACACAACTTTCGCTGAGAGAATTTGATATTTTTAAGAAAGTGAAAAATCAACCAACCCTGCTGAACACCCTCGTACCATAACAACAACAAAAAAAAAAAAAAAGAAAAGAAAAAAGAGGAGATTCGAACACTAATTGTCTTTGATGCCAAGAACTATTTGAAAGAAAATGAACGTTTCATCCATCGTTAATTTCTCTCTAGCTACAGTTCCCGCCTCGATGCTTCTTGAAAAAATATCGCGCGCATATATATATATATATATATATATATATATATATATATTGCGAGGCTGATTTATATAAAATCACAGTGTGGCGAGAAAAATATTCCCTGGGGTGAAGGAAGTTCACATGCCAAGTTTCATCAAGATTGTCCAATTAGTTTCAGAGGCTACAGATAACAAACAAGCAAATGAAGAAAATTATATATTAAATCGGTGCCGTTATAGTATATGGCCTATCTTTTTGATTCCGTTATAGTATGTGGCCTACCCGGTTTAAATGTAAGAGTATATTTATAGATATAAGTCGAAGGCAATGTATTGAAACTAATTATTTTCACATATATTACATTTCAAGAAATGCAATTCAGTCATAGGCTGTATATAGTAATTAAGAATAATTAAAAAAAAGAATTTATCCATAATTTACATGAATCAGAGATCTATTTAATTCTAAAATTCTGAAATAGGGTTAGCAGTTATTATTATAACCTTATAATATGCTTTTTATGGTAAGCCACATACTATAATAGTACCTATTAAATCTATCTATCTACTTATATATCAATGTGAATTATATATACTAGCAAATATATGCACCCTCCGGGTGCAAGTATTTAAGTTTTAATGTAATATAATATATTATATTAGAAAGGCTAATGAAACTAAATAAGAATGCAGATAAAAAGATTTGAAACAGAGGTAGGTATAATCGAAAAATAGAACAACTGAAACTTACTCTTCTATCACTCTCGTCTTTCATTGCTAAATTTTCCTAATTTAATAACTTAGTTAAAATAGGAAGTAAAGAATAAAATCAGAATTATTTCTTCTCGTTAATCGATTCTTTTAAGATTTATTGAAGAGACTTTTTATCATATTCATTAAGATAAAACCATACAATTAAAAATCAATAAACTAAGCATATATTTATTAAGATCAAATCTTTAATTTCAATATGCAAATTAGTCTTCCTGTTCACACTGTAAACTGCTATTTTAGTGTATATATAAATACAATTGCATATTATTCATTTGTAGATATGATTAACAGTATTAATAATATCAAACAATTTTATTAGAAATTGAGGTTTAAATAGAAATAAAATCATGGAGAATGTGATGTAAATAACAAAGGGAATTGTGACTTGTATAGTAATATAGTTTCGGTCACAGACAGACAAACCCACAATCTCCATTATAATAAGATATATATATATATATTGGGCATCTTTTCATTCAAACAAATTTGATTAAGAATAATAAAATCCTTATTCTTTTTTTTTTTCTTTAAGTTTTCTAAAAAATGTTTTCATCTTGAAAGGCGTTAATGAGTTGTCCGTAAGAGTTATTATTAGTAAACCTAGTACTTTCGATTCTTTTTGAACCATTATCAAGGTTGTTTATCATTTGTCTAAACTATTGTTTTGTGGCTAACGTGACCCTAAATTACTCTGGCAGTTTATTTTTTAAATATATCTAACGAGCTAGGAAAACGTGATTAGAATTTAAAAATTGTTCTATTTAAAGCATTTAAAGAAATGTAAAGCATATTTTAAAATGCTGGTTTCATAATTCTATTTATAGTGGGTTGTCTAAATTTTATGTATAAAAAACATTAAAAATCCTTGAAGTTTTATACATACAATACATTGATATATACGTTGATATATAATTCTCTTGATTTACTTTCTTGCTTGTTATCTGTAGCCTTTAAGGCTATGGGGACAATCTATCTAATATATATATATATATATATATATATATAATATATATATATTATATATATGAGAGGTATCCAAAACTTGGTTGTAAGGGAAGATG
>JALAJA010001823.1:0-15000 GCA_023376005.1 Doryteuthis pealeii | reverse complement strand
TTTTTTTAATTTTGAAATATGTCGACCTTAACTGTGAAAGTGTTTTGATTTCGCTTCTCTCTCTCTCTCTCTCTCTCTCCTCTCTCTCTCTCTCTCTCTCAGATATTTTCCTGTGTGTGTGTGTGTGTGTGTGTGTGTGTGTGATTTTTATATAGCGATTCCGTCTGGACTCAGAATCAAATGCACCTGCACAAGACAAATTACTGCTGCATAGCTTGGAGAGGACAGAAAGGAACATTGGCCTCTATGTGAACCCCGATAAAAATGAGTTCATGTGTTTTACGCGCAAGGGAGGCAATGTCACAATAAAGCATTTTTTAAAACCCAGCTATCGCTAAATGATCTTATTCTTTAAGATATAACATTTTACTGAACACTGCTCTAAAAAAAAAGTTCAAGCGTTGTTTTTTTTTTCCATTTCTTAAAGTTGTCTTCGTTTCCTTTTGTTTTTGTTGTTTTTTCTTTTCTTTTTTTCTCCTACATTTTAATTACTATGTACTAGCAGGACCTGTGGATATACCATAGTGTTATTATTACAACGTTTGATATGTTTACTTAAGAGCTATTGTTAATACTTCAATATTTAAAAAAGTATAATAATCTTGATTTAACTCTCTTTCACTCATTTTTTTCTTTCTTTCCTTCTTTCCATCTTTTTATTATGATCAATTGAAATAGATGAGATTCATCGCTTCCGCGCGCTCATCCACACCCTCTCTCTCTCTTTCCTCACTCTCTTTATTTCTTAGAGATTGTCAGTGATAATTTTGCTTCCAGCACGGCTTGATGATGGTGATGATGATGATGATGATGATGATTCCTGTCGAATACGACTAATTTGTAAACAGATCTATTTTGCACATATACTGAATACTTACAGGCACTGCTACTCCGGCTCAGAGTGGACATGGGAGTAATGGCAATGAAGTGGTATTCCATACTCCCCAGATCTTCAGAACTGAAAATTATAATGTAGGGTCATACCCAGGACAAGCTTTTTGGGTGGGTCTAACGCATCTGTATGGGATACAGTCAACTTATTCTAAGCCTCACCGACAGTGCGATCTCTGCTACCAATATCAAAGACTGAAAAGGCAAACACTTCAAGAAGAATATTGGAGGCCGTTTGAGTAATGGTTACCGTCACAGGAAACGGACACGGCGAGACGAGTTCAGGACCTGGATACGGCTGTTTGCATTTCAAATAGCGTTAATACCCTTGAGAAAGGTACGAATCCAGCTATTCTCCATCCAGCTATGGATAAGTAGTATTGCTCACTGGGCACTTTAACCATGGCATGGCAATCGGTCTAGGAGAAGGAAAACTCTGAATTCAAAGCAAAGGGCATCTTTTCTCGTTAGACAAATCTACTTTCAGTGCTCCTTATCCCCCTAATCCTCATATACTCCCTATAGTCAGAAAACATACTAATATTACTTCAGAATGACACCCCCCATGCCAATCTCAAAATTATATTAAAACCAAAACATTCACAGTTTACAATCTTAGAAGCGAGTATATTTATAATGAATAGTGGTAGGAGTGTTACATAATACAACCTTAACAGAAATGAATTTTATCTGCAGCAGTTAAATTGAATTTTTAAACATTTTATATTGAAAATTCAGTTATCTTATTTCAACTATTATATAAATATTACTGAGACTTGAATACCAGTACCTATCGCTCTATTTGTTTATTGTGAAAATGGCCGTCATGATATTGTTCGCAAATGTTATACTATTTTCAAATGTCGTCATAGTACATTCTGGAATGAAACGATACGTATCGTTTTCCTATTTTCTCATAAGACAGTCGGTAATTTGGTCCCTAATGACCCCAAATCAATTAAAGCGTAAATAAAGTTTTATTTCCTATAAAATTCTACACAAGAAAAGTCTTGTTTCATCTTGACACAGGGCTGTATTTTCATCCAGAGACACCACAAATACAGTATAGGATTTGTTGAATTATTTGTAATTATATCTTGCGAATTATTTACATCATAAAATAATTATCTATCAGAGTTTAATGGTTATTCAGCAAGGAACACAGATTATTACTAGTATTAGGTATATAAAATACGTTTATTTCCATGTATGGAGTTAATTTAGGGATAGCCCATTCTGTGATCGAATATAGCAATTACTTGACGCGCCTAGAAGTTTTGGCGCCTATATTCAATAAATCCATTCGCACCAGTTCCCCGAAGCAATCGCCCAGAAATTATCTCTGAAAATTATTGACTTAATAAAAGATACCAGAAATCCTCTCCATCAGACTGGTAAGACTCTCAAACTTTATTCTGTATATAGGAAGCACGTTTATATTGTTTGTCATTGTTTTGTTGATAATAAAGATTTTATTCATTTATTTTTTGTTGTTACTCTTAGATTACATATCATACTAACACGATACTAATAAGGTTCCTTCTCAATAGGTATTTCATACTTTTGGTTATGTGACCGAACTAAGGTAAATGCTGTAAATAAATTTACATAAAAACAAATGTAAACATTCTCTTCTTTCTTTCTCACGTGTAAAATATTTTCATTTCAGTTGACACGCTGTTGCACCAATTCGGCGTGGGCTCTTCACGGCGTCAATTTCAATTTTTAAATTTACAATTTAATATGTTCTTTATAAAAATTCGATTAACAAATTTTCTCACAGGTAGTGCTAACTGGTCATTTGTAATGATACCTCCTCGCGTCATTCTGTCTACTCATCGTGTTGCAGCAAAGGTAGGAACGGCAATGATGTCCGCCACAGCCAGTATGAATAAAAATGTCTAATGCATTCAGAGTTGTCTTAAAAGCATTATAGATCCTCAGAGCAAGGTTGTGCACTGGCCCCTACCTATACAGATACTCACAGGAATAAAAACGTAAATGATCGATTATGCTCGTGGGCCCCTGGGCAACTGTTTCAGCGTGCCCACCCGTTAAGAACGACCCTGAACCTATTCGTTAAATATCAGCGTTGAAAAATTATATATTTTCTTGAAAAGAAAAAGGTGAACAAGAACATTTCATGTAAAATATAGTAATAGTAATAATAAAGGCGCGTTTTCAAAGAGTGATGTGGAAAATCTGTTCATAATGAGAGGCAATGGGTTTGATTCCTAAAGGTGGCTTACTGTTGTCACTATTATCGAACTGAAAGCACGGAGTCCTATTTCTCTGTCTCTGTCTCTGTCTGTCTGTCTGTCTGTCTCTCTCTGCGTGTCTCTACCACTACTTGTTTTCTAGTAAGTCCTCAGGACGGCATCCGTATCCATACAGTGCTGATTAAAATAAGTTTTTTTAATGGTCAGTATACACTGGTGTGTCCATGGAGGTGCCCATAGAAAATAAACATCAGATGAGTTCGTCATTTTCCCCAGTTGTGTCTTGCATGTCTTGTTTGTCTTATTTAGATGTTTTTTTTTACATAAGAGCTAAGTGGCAATATAACTGTGTATTTGTTCGAGACAGCACGCATCATCTTTGTGTAGTTTCCATCTGGCTTTTTCCAAAGCGTTTTGTTAATAGTTCAATTGGTTCAGCCATACAGTATGACTGTCTATTGTGTAGACTATGCACTAGTGAGTTGGCTAGTGCAGGTGCATTTGCGAGAATCACTTGATCATCTGCGTAGTCTGCATCTGTAATAGTTTCTGTGGGATATTGTCTGCTTCTTGCCTTTTCTTAGCGTGAAGCGTTCTTCATTTATTAGTTAGATGTAATGAATGTTCGTAGTACGTAGTTTAGTTTTTGTTTGTTTTGTTTTACGGCATATCAACCTCAGTGGGGTCATTTAATGCCGATAAAGTTTGAAATAAATCAATTCTTAATGGATAATCAAATTTTGTTTATCAACTTATGTTTTCTATTTAACGCATACATGGGACCCTAACAGGTAATACCACTCTGGGTCAGAGTGGACAAGGGAGCAATGGCGATAAAGGGGTCCTCCACATTCCCCAAACCTCCAAAACTGGAACTCACCATCAGATGAGTTTAACGTCATTCCCAGGACATGTAGACCCTCAGTCACCACCTTCTAGCACCCATATGATAAAAAGGGGTTGGGGCTTGCCATATGGGCATTAGGGTTGGGAAATCATATAGGGTGCTAGGGCTTGACGTGACTAGCGATTGATCGGAGGGCGCCTTGCCATATGGGCATTAGGGTTGGGAAAATCATATAGGTGCTAGGGCTTGACGTGACAGCCGATTGATCAAGGGGCCTCTCCGACCGATCGTCTAGCCCAAGATAGGGCCAAAGTGGAGTATTGCAAGTCATGAACTGCTCATCCACCTGGGCTTTATCCTTAAGCATCACTGGTCGCCACCCACGGCCAACAGGTGGTCCCATTAGGGGAGTCTTACCCCTCTGCAGAGGGGCAGTCGGTGCATTCTAACGACCCAGCCGGCAGGGCGGACGTAGTTTAGGCTTATCTTTAACAAGCTATCGGTCGGCATTTAATCTACCTCATTCGAAGGGTTCAAACATTGAGTACATATTAAATTCTATAAAAATTTGGACAATATTTTCCCAACAATTAAAATTTTTTCAAGACAATATAATTTTGTACTTATAGTAATACTGCATGATAACAGCATCGTTAGTTATCTCATTCATGATTAGTACATATGGTTTATTTTCATTACCGACCATTGAACAGCCAACATAGAATTAGTTATTTTCCAATTTATTTCCAACTAATAAAAATCGTTGTCGCTAAAACAAAAATTAAAAAAATGAATAATCGCAAAAATTACGCAAAAATCACCGAAAATAGACGCAGTGATTAAAACTTGGGAATTCAAAATTTCAGGATCACAGTTCCTGATTCAGTATGAAATCGGAATTCACGAAATTGAACATAATCAAAAATGGTATGATATGTTTGGATAGGTCCTCTTGGAGTAAAGTTAAATAAATTGACACACTGATATATTTGACATTCATATTTATTATTAAGATAGCGAAAGATACCCCTTTAGAATAGCCCCACTGAATAGGGACATAGTTTGATTGATTGGACGTCTGGGACGAACTATCGAGCTAATCACGTCCGCCATCTGGTGGTGATTTCAGATATTAGAGTGGCATGTTTTCAGAATAAGAAATATCCACTTATTAAAAGAAAAGAAAATGGATTCTGATGGTAATAACAGTTTTGGTTGTGTTTCTGTTGTTACCGAGGATGATTAGATCACATGATTCAGCCATAGAGTTTGTGACGCTTATCTCTCAGCCGATTTTCAACTGATAGTCGCGTAGAAGTATGATTTCATCATCATCATCATCATCATCATCATCATCATCTCAGTCATGCTGACTGCATGGATGTCTCTCTCTACGCGCTCTCTCTCTCACTTTCTCTCTCCTCCAGAGTACACCACAAAGTAATTGATGTTATCAGTAGTGCTGGTCGGCGTCTACAACTGGTGTGTCCATGTTCAGTGTCCACCGTAGAACGCCATTTCTCTTATCCAGCAATATCCAGCCATGTTTTCTCGTCTTACTCTGATGGTTTGCTGAGGATAGGGGTGATTGGGTAGTGGGCGTACAGCTGCTTACTTCTGAGGTTGGTGTTTTGTTACATAATTATTAGATTCTTAATTATTATGTACAGTAGTGTAGAAATCAAAATGGCGCTATAAGAGTTGCAGCCCACGGCTTTGGAGGATGAGTGACAAGCTTGACCTCAGTCCTAACTTCCGGTGGATACCGTGAGAATCGGTGGAGGAGACCCTCTACCGGTTTAGATAAGAACTAGATTTTAATCAGTTGGCGAGACCACGACGGTTTGTGAGTCGTGTACTGCACGCTCCGACTCAATCTGCGCAGGTAGTCTGGTGGGGATTTCGAGAATAAAATATGATCAAAGTAAATCGAAGTCTTGTGTTATTTTTAAATACTACCAATGACACAGGGCTTCTGATAAAGAGAAAATCCCCAATAGAAGACCAGACACGAAGTCCCCAAGAGAAAAGTCCAGACGCTAGAAGAGAGAGATGTAGAAGAAGATGTAAGATAGAAAAGACGTCAGAAGAAGAATAGAAGAATAGAATTAAAGTAAAGAGGTATGCAACAGTTTCAGAGATAAGTGGAGTATCGTTATGTAACTCACATCTATCTTTTTTACCTAAGGATCCATTAGAGTCGAAGTGGTTCAATAGTTCAGTTGTTCATTTGCACTGATACGGCTACAGCTTGGAAGAATTTTTCTCTTTAATCAGATCAGATTTCCATATGTCTAGAGCAGTTCTGCTTCTTATTGTTGTATTGTCCTCGCCCGGAAAAGGATCTTCCGGCAAGGACAAAGAGAAAAATAAAATATATATTTAAAAAGAAAGAGAAAGCGGAAGAGATGTTTTCCGGTCAAGGAAGCAGGGAGAAGATAAAGAAATATATAACAAATGTCCGTTATCAGATCAAAAGATAAAGATGCGGAGGCGTACCTATCAATATAAAGGCGAGAAGATTCGAGCCGACAGTCAGACCCAGCGAACAGCCGATAGCATCACTTTTCGCGTCTCCCATCAGCAAACACCCTCGGGCACTCATTGTGAACACTGCGCCTCTTCGCCAGCCACCGGCATTTTTTATTGTGAAGCTCTACACCCCTCACCTATCACACACCGAAGTGAAATAAAGACGGGTCCTAATTTTTGTACATACGTATCTGTTTGTTATTGAAGTCCAGTAGTCGGTAGTAACTGACTACAACATATATCGCTTTTGGTACTGTGACCATATCGCAACGTACATTATGTGTATATATACTTTCTAATATTGGCTGATATATTCTTTTATCTCTCGATTGTCGTCCTCAGTTTTATTATCATATACACATGGTTTCCCATTTTGACCCCCCGATCCTAGGAATATATTTTTGTCGAACTCGGGAAGATTCTTGTCGACCTCGGCATAAACTTAGAACTGAACCATTTATTTAATCCATTTGTGTAGATTGACAGTTAGTACACTATATTATTTTCGCCCGTAATCAGGATTGTTTTTTTTTTCTTTTACGGCATATCAACCACGGTGGGTCATTTATTGCCGGCAAAATTTTAAAAGATTTTTAGCGACAGTTTGAAAGAACCTTTTTTAATCTCAATTTTTTTATAAACACATTTTCCTATTTAACCCATAGATGGGACCCTAACAGATACTACCACTCCGGGTCAGAGTGAACCTGGGACCAATGGTGATAAAAGGCTGCTCAACATTACCCAAACCTTTAGAACTGGAAACTCACCATCAGTTTAATATCATACATAGGACATAAAGACGCATCAGTCACCGCATTATAGCACCCATATGAATAGTCCGGACATGAACCCGCAACCTAAAGATGCGTGTTATCATTTTAACTATATTATCTCAAACCTTATAGCCGTTGCACCATGTATCATAACTGGACAAACCAGGAGTGATGTTTGAACTTATAAAACTAATGTTTTTTTATCTAGAAATCCATTTTTCATCGTAAAATTTTACCATGATAATATCGATAATATTGACTTCGTGATATACCTTTAAATAATTTGTGAAATTTATTGTGTTTTAGAAGACTCTTGATTTACAATATGAAAGCTTCTGATTTGACAGGAGGAAGCATGACGAAGGCCGGTGGACACATCAGGCGAAAAGTTGTGTATATAACAATAGATGCGGATAAAAAACTGGCTAAAAATATGATATCTTTAAAAAAGGTCTTAACCCTATTTGCTTGCTGTTGACATCAGATTTCCACATTTCTAAGTGGTAAACTACCTTTTTGAGGAAAACTCTGTTTTATTATCTTTTCTATGTGCTGGATTTAATTTTTCAACAACTTTGAAGTTGTTTGAAAAAAAACAACAACCCAGCACATATATATGTGTAATGTAAGGTTACAAAAATATATATATAATGTAAGGTTACAAAAAATGACTTCTTGGTAAATTGATTTTAAATTACTGTTCTTAATAATAATTCATTTGGCAAGAAGAATAAGGCATGAAGTTGAAACTAGAAATAGGAACTTGTAAAACAATGATATATTTACCCAGCCCCTCCTCCACTACACATACAAACAGGACTTCAGACACAAGTTCAATTTCTTTTCGAGGTGCTTTTCAAGTTCCTTATTTTCTATTCAACTCTCCGCATTCTTGCTTCTTATTTTTTCACTTGCATGATTATATCTTAAGAACAAGTTAGAGTTGTTATTAAAAAACTTCAATTTACTCAGTCGAGATACATCTATTTTGTCTAAGAGAAATTATTAATATAAAATTCCATTATATGTAACCTACATTACACATATATATGTGCTGGAGTTGTTGTTTTTTTTTCAACAACTTCATAAGTTGTTGAAAAATAAATCCAGCACATAGAAAAGATAATAAACAGATTTCCAAAAAAGGTAGTTTCCAACTTAGAAATGTGAAATCTGAATGTCAACAGCAAAAGGGTTAAACCTTTTTTAAGATACAATTTATTTTTCCGAATTTTTATCCGCATCTTTATTGTTATATACACAACTTTTCGCCTGATGTGTCCACCGGCCTTCGTCATGTTCCTCCTTGTCAAACTCAGAAGCTTTCATATTGTAATCAAGAGTCTTCTAAAACAATAACATTTCTCAATATGATTAAAGGTAAAAACGAATCATCTTACGTAATATATATGAAAATGTAAAAATTCTAGATAAAAAGAACATTAGTTTTATAAGTTCCAAAACATCACTCTGGTTTGTCCAGTTTGATACATGGTGCAACGGCTATAAGGTTTGAGATAATATAGTTAAATGGTAACACGCATCTTTAGGTTGCGGGTTCATTCCGGACTATCATATGGGTGCTATAATGCGGTGACTGATGGTCTTTATGTCCTATGTATGATATTAAACTGATGGTGAGTTTCCAGTTCTAAAGGTTTGGGTAATGTTGAGCAGCCTTTTATCACCATTGGTCCCAGGTTCACTCTGACCCGGAGTGGTATATCTGTTAGGGTCCCATCTATGGGTTTAAATAGGAAAATTGTGTTTATAAAAAAATTGAGATTAAAAAGGTTCTTTCAAACTGTCGCTAAAAATCTTTTAAAATTTTGCCGGCAATAAATGACCCACCGTGGTTGATATGCCGTAAAAGAAAAAAAAAACAATCCTGATTACGGGCGAAAATAATATAGTGTACTAAACTGTCAATCTACACAAATGGATTAAATAAATGGTTCAGTTCTAAGTTTATCCCGAGATCGACAAGAATCTTCCCGAGTTCGACAAGAAATATCCTAGGAAGGTCGGGGGTCAAAATGGGTGAAACCATGTGTATATGATAATAAAACTGAGGACGACAATCCGAGAAAAAGATAATATCAGCCAATATTAGAAAGTTATATACACATAATGTTACGTTGCGATATGGTCACAGTACCAAAAGCGATATATGTTGTAGTCAGTTACTACCGACTACTGGACTTCAATAAACAACAGATACGTATGTACAAAAATAGGACCCGTCTTTATTTCACTTCGGTGTGTGATAGGTGAGGGGTGTAGAGCTTCACAATAAAAATGCCGGTGGCTGGCGAAGAGCGCAGTGTTCACAATGAGTGCCCGAGGGGTGTTTGCTGATGGGAGACGCGAAGTGATGCTATCGGCTGTTCGCTGGGTCTGACTGTCGGCTCGAATCTTCTCGCCTTTATATTGATAGGTACGCCTCCGCATCTTTATCTTTTGATCTGATAACGGACATTTGTTATATATTTCTTTATCTTCTCCCTGCTTCCTTGACCGGAAAACATCTCTTCCGCTTTCTCTTTCTTTTTAAATATATATTTTTATTTTTCTCTTTGTCCCTCTGCCGGAAGATTCCTTTTCCGGGCGAGGACAATACAACAATAAGAAGGCATGAACTGCTCTAGACATATGGAAATCTGATCTGATTAAAGAGAAAATTCTTCCAAGCTGTAGCCGTATCAGTGCAAATGAACAACTGAACTATTGAACCACTTCGACTCTAATGGATCCCTTAGGTAAAAAAGATAGATGTGAGTTACATAACGATACTCCACTTATCTCTGAAACTGTTGCATACCTCTTTACTTTAATTCTATTCTTCTATTCTTCTTCTGACGTCTTTTCTATCTTACATCTTCTTCTACATCTCTTCTAGCGTCTGGACTTCTCTTGGGGACTTCGTGTCTGGTCTTCTATTGGGGATTTCTCTTTATCAGAAGCCCTGTGTCATTGGTAGTATTTAAATAATAACACAAGACTTCGATTTACTTTGATCATATTTTATTCTCGAAATCCCCACCAGACTACCTGCGCAGATTGAGTCGGAGCGTGCAGTACACGACTCACAACCGTCGTGGTTTCTCGCCAACTGATTAAAATCTAGTTCTTATCTAAACCGGAAGAGGGTCTCCTCCACCGATTCTCACGGTATCCACCGGAAGGTTAGGACTGAGGTCAAGCCTTGTCACTCATCCTTCAAAGCCGTGGGCTGCAACTTATAACCGCCATTTTGATTTCTACACTACTGTACATAAATATTAAGAATCTAATAATTATGTAACAAAACACCAACCTCAGAAGTAAGCAGCTGTACGCCCACTTACCCAATCCCCTTATCACGCAAACCATCAGAGTAAGACGAGAAAACATGCTGGATATTGCTGGATAAGAAAGGGCGTTCTACGGTGGACACTGAAACATGGACACACCAGTGTAGGCCGACCAGCACTACTGTACATCAATTAACTTTGTGTGTACTCTGGGAGGAGAGAGAAAGAGAGAGAGAGACGCGTAGAGAGACATCCATGCAGTCAGCATGACTTGATGATGATGATGATGATGATGATGATGATGATGAAATCATACTTCTACGACTATCAGTTGAAAATCGGCTGAGATAAGGTCACAAACTCTATGGCTGAATCATGTGATCTAATCATCCTCGGTAACAACAGATAACACAACCAAACTGTTATTACCATCAGAATCCATTTTCTTTTCTTTTAATAAGTGGATATTTCTTATTCTGAAACAATGCCACTCTAATATCTGAAATCACCACCAGATGGCGGACGTGATTAGCTCGATAGTTCGTCCCAGACGTCCAATCAATCAAACTATGTCCCTATTCAGTGGGGCTATTCTAAGAGGGTAATCTTTCGCTATCTAATAATAAATATGAATGTCAATATATCAGTGTGTCACATTTATTTAACTTTACTCCAAGAGGACCTATCCAAACATATCATACCATTTTTGATTATGTTCAATTTCGTGAATTCCGATTTCATACTGAATCAGGAACTGTGATCCTGAAATTTTGAATTCCCAAGTTTTAATCACTGCGTCTATTTTCGGTGATTTTTGCGTAATTTTTGCGATTATTCATTTTTTTAATTTTTGTTTTAGCGACAACGATTTTTATTAGTTGGAAATAAATTGGAAAATACTAATTCTATGTTGGCTGTTTCAATGGTCGGTAATGAAAATAAACCATATGTACTAATCATGAATGAGATAACTAACGATGCTGTTATCATGCAGTATTACTATAAGTACAAAATTATATTGTCTTGAAAAAATTTTAATTTGTTGGGAAAATATTGTCCAAATTTTTAAGAATTTAATATGTACTCAATGTTTGAACCTGCGAATGAGGTAAGATTAAATGCCGACCGATAGCTTGTTAAAGAATAAGCCTAAACTACGTCCGCCCTGCCGGCTGGGTCGTTAGAATGCACCGACTGCCCCCTCTGCAGAGGGGTAAGACTCCCCTAATGGGACCACCTGTTGGCCGTGGGTGGCGACCAGTGATGCTTAAGGATAAAGCCCAGGTGGATGAGCAGTTCATGACTTGCAATACTCCACTTTGGCCCTATCTTGGGCTAGACGATCGGTCGGAGAGGCCCCCTCTGATCAATCGGCTGGTCACGTCAAGCCCTAGCACCTATATGATTTTCCCAACCCTAATGCCCATATGGCAAGGCGCCCTCCGATCAATCGGCTAGTCACGTCAAGCCCTAGCACCTATATGATTTTCCCAACCCTAATGCCCATATGGCAAGCCCCAACCCCTTTTTATCATATGGGTGCTAGAAGGTGGTGACTGAGGGTCTACATGTCCTGGGAATGACGTTAAACTCTATCTGATGGTGAGGTTCCAGTTTTGGAGGTTTGGGGAATGTGGAGGACCCCTTTATCGCCATTGCTCCCTTGTCCACTCTGACCCAGAGTGGTATTACCTGTTAGGGTCCCATGTATGCGTTAAATAGAAAAACATAAGTTGATAAACAAAATTTGATTATCCATTAAGAATTGATTTATTTCAAACTTTATCGGCATTAAATGACCCACTGAGGTTGATATGCCGTAAAACAAAACAAAACAAACCAAACTAAACTACGTACTACGAACATCATTACATCTAACTAATGAAGAACGCTTCACGCTAAGAAAAGGCAAGAAGCAGACAATATCCCACAGAAACTATTACAGATGCAGACTACGCAGATGATCAAGTGATTCTCGCAAATGCACCTGCACTAGCCAACTCACTAGTGCATAGTCTACACAATAGACAGTCATACTGTATGGCTGAACCAATTGAACTATAACAAAACGCTTTGGGAAAAAGCCAGATGGAAACTACACAAAGATGATGCGTGCTGTCTCGAACAAATACACAGTTATATTGCCACTTAGCTCTTATGTAAAAAAAACATCTAAATAAGACAAACAAGACATGCAAGACACAACTGGGGGGAAAATGACGAACTCATCTGATGTTATTCTATGGGCACCTACCCATGGACACACCAGTGTATACTGACCATTAAAAAACTTATTTTAATCAGCACTGTATGGATACGGAATGCCGTCCTGAGGACTTACTAGAAACAAGTAGTGGTAGAGACACGCAGAGAGAGACAGACAGACAGACAGACAGAGACAGAGACAGAGAAATAGGACTCCGTGCTTTCAGTTCGATAATAGTGACAACAGTAAGCCACCTTTAGGAATCAAACCCATTGCCTCTCATTATGAACAGATTTTTCCACATCACTCTTTGAAACGCGCCTTTATTATTACTATTACTATATTTACATGAAATGTTCTTGTTCACCTTTTCTTTTCAAGAAAATATATAATATTTCAACGCTGATATTTAACGAATAGGTTCAGGGTCGTCTTAACGGGTGGGCACGCTGAACAGTTGCCCAGGGGCCCACGAGCATAATCGATCATTTACGTTTTTATTCCTGTGAGTATCTGTATAGGTAGGGGCCAGTGCACAACCTTGCTCTGAGGATCTATAATGCTTTTAAGACAACTCTGAATGCATTAGACATTTTTATTCATACTGGCTGTGGCGGACATCATTGCCGTTCCTACCTTTGCTGCAACACGATGAGTAGACAGAATGACGCGAGGAGGTATCATTACAAATGACCAGTTAGCACTACCTGTGAGAAAATTTGTTAATCGAATTTTTATAAAGAACATATTAAATTGTAAATTTAAAAATTGAAATTGACGCCGTGAAGAGCCACGCCGAATTGGTGCAACAGCGTGTCAACTGAAATGAAAATATTTTTACACGTGAGAAAGAAAGAAGAGAATGTTTACATTTGTTTTTATGTAAATTTATTTACAGCATTTACCTTAGTTCGGTCACATAACCAAAAGTATGAAATACCTATTGAGAAGGAACCTTATTAGTATCGTGTTAGTATGATATGTAATCTAAGAGTAACAACAAAAAATAAATGAATAAAATCTTTATTATCAACAAAACAATGACAAACAATATAAACGTGCTTCCTATATACAGAATAAAGTTTGAGAGTCTTACCAGTCTGATGGAGAGGATTTCTGGTATCTTTTATTAAGTCAATAATTTCAGAGATAATTTCTGGGCGATTGCTTCGGGAACTGGTGCGAATGGATTTATTGAATATAGGCGCCAAAACTTCTAGGCGCGTCAAGTAATTGCTATATTCGATCACAGAATGGGCTATCCCTAAATTAACTCCATACATGGAAATAAACGTATTTTATATACCTAATACTAGTAATAATCTGTGTTCCTTGCTGAATAACCATTAAACTCTGATAGATAATTATTTTAATGATGTAAATAATTCGCAAGATATAATTACAAATAATTCAACAAATCCTATACTGTATTTGGGTGTCTCTGGATGAAAATACAGCCCTGTGTCAAGATGAAACAAGACTTTTCTTGTGTAGAATTTTATAGGAAATAAAACTTTATTTACGCTTTAATTGATTTGGGGTCATTAGGGACCAAATTACCGACTGTCTTATGAGAAAATAGGAAAACGATACGTATCGTTTCATTCCAGAATGTACTATGACGACATTTGAAAATAGTATAACATTTGCGAACAATATCATGACGGCCATTTCACAATAAACAAATAGAGCGATAGGTACTGGTATTCAAGTCTCAGTAATATTTATATAATAGTTGAAATAAGATAACTGAATTTTCAATATAAAATGTTTAAAAATTCAATTTAACTGCTGCAGATAAAATTCATTTCTGTTAAGGTTGTATTATGTAACACTCCTACCACTATTCATTATAAATATACTCGCTTCTAAGATTGTAAATTGTGAATGTTTTGGTTTTAATATAATTTTGAGATTGGCATGGGGGTGTCATTCTGAAGTAATATTAGTATGTTTTCTGACTATAGGGAGTATATGAGGATAGGGGGATAAGGAGCACTGAAAGTAGATTTGTCTAACGAGAAAAGATGCCCTTTGGCTTTGAATTCAGAGTTTTCCTTCTCCTAGACCGATTGCCATGCCATGGTTAAAGTGCCCAGTGAGCAATACTACTTATCCATAGCTGGATGGAGAATAGCTGGATTCGTACCTTCTCAAGGTATTAACGCTATTTGAAATGCAAACAGCCGTATCCAGGTCCTGAACTCGTCTCGCCGTGTCCGTTTCCTGTGACGGT
>JALAJA010001821.1:10000-11268 GCA_023376005.1 Doryteuthis pealeii | reverse complement strand
AAGACCAGTTTCAAAAGAAAAAAATCTTTTAAGAAATAACTACACAAAAAAGAAGTTAAATATGTACGCACAAATAAATGACTAGGCATAAAATAACCCCATACGAATTGACACGCAGTTAAAATCAATCTTACTGTCTGTCATTTAGATAACTTCCAATAAGTTAATGAAATAATAAATTTGTTTTTTAAAGGAAGTAAGGGAAAATGAAATATGGTTTATGTTTGAATGTTGTGGCACTCTCATCAAAAGCATTAGTTCAATAGAATCAGCAGAATAAAGAATTTTTGATTAAATTAGAAGAGAGTATGCCAAGTAAATGTCTGTCTTTGAGATCAAAGGTTTGAAAGGTAACAGAGTAACCATGGCTTATTTTCTTAAAGTGAATTAGTAATGTCCGTATCATCAGTGATATATTTAAACAAAATCAACGAAATCAACTTACGTAGAAGTCAAGGTTCTCACCAGGTCTCTTACCAAATTCTTCTAAGAGTGACCACTCAGGAAAAATGTTCACTGTGTGCTAGACTAAATGAAGTAACTTAAAATATATATATATATATATATATATATAATATTATATATATATAATATATATATTATATATATATATATATAAGTTAAGTTGGCGGGAGTAGCCTATTGTTGTTATAAAAACGGAATCTCCTTTTCGCTAGCGCCAAGCCAAGGAAACTGTTTTTCTTTGCTGAGGTGGAATGCTACATTTAGCGTTAGCTCCCGACATTACCGCAGAGATCAGGTTACCCAATCTGTGCTACTCATATGCTGAGTTTGCGAGGACTGGTATGGATCTAGGAACCTTTCGATTCCTAGCGATTTATTGATTTTCATAATTTATTAACACACACACACACACACACACACACACACACACACACACACATATATATATATATATATAAATATATTGATCAGGTCGGTTCTCTCCAACCACCAGTTTAGCTCGGAGTTGAATGTTGCATGTCAGGCGACCACTTAGTACCTGGTTCACAGACTGCTCAGACAGCACAATCCTGTCCTCAGACATAACTCACGGCCAACAGGAGGCGCCATTACGGAGTGTAGAGTCTTACCCCTCTGCAGAGATGCAAACTGTGTATTCTACAGTCCACCGACAGGGTGGTATATTATACGAAATGTTTCTTAGATGTATTGATGAATGGAATTTAAGATAATTCTAATCGCTTCATCTGTGAGTTATGAATAACATAACCATGATATCTCAACATATTTTCAAATTATGTAAT
>JALAJA010001821.1:0-5000 GCA_023376005.1 Doryteuthis pealeii | reverse complement strand
GCCGGTCGTTTGGAGAGGTAGAATTAAAATCAGTCAGCTGGTCATGTCGAATCCTAGCGCCCTGATATATTTTCCCGAACCTATTCTCAAGTTGCTCTTATGACAAACACCCAACTTTGTATCACTTTGGCCTAAAGGCAGTGGCTGAGGACCAATCACCAGTTTTTATTATACATATGAAGTAATTGAAAATAATTTCTTAAACAATCATAATATATAAATATATAATATATAATATTATTATATATATATATATATATAGTGTATTATATTCATCAGTTAAAATGATGCTCAATGACATGGATAGAGTATGCATATAGTTTTGGCATTAGATGACCTACAGGGATTATATGCCAATAAAACAAACAACCCAACTCATTTTAACTTGTTGATTTCATTTTGAAAAAGTTTTCTTCATATTTTTACTTTCCGCAATAAATAAAATTATTTCTCAAGATTTATCATTTTTTTAAACTGTAAAATCGTTTTCAATGAAAATAATTCTTTTTTATATTGAGATGTATTCTACTTTTAACGGTTTTCTAACATAAAGACTTGTATTATAAAATAAAGATCATTGATTGACATAGCAGACATTTCCAATCACAATCCTATTTTGCTACTGGCTGAAGACCCAGTTCATTGACAAAATATTCTCGTCTTTTGACAGCAGTCAGGATGTCAATCTATTGGAATCTAACTAATGCATCTATATTCTCAGACTTCTTTTGGTTTCTTTCTAAAAAAGAATACTTCTTTTACCATTTTAAAAAAAATTAAGTTGACAATTATCCTCTTCTTTTGGTAGAGTAGAAATTTGTTAACGTTGCCAAAGTGTTAAAATTAATCTGACATTGCCTTCTTTTCTGTAGTACTGTCCATGGGTTTGATTTAAACTGAATTCTAATGGTAGGTCCAATTTTGAACTCTGGGAGAGGGTGGAGTTACACTCTGTTATCGCCATTAATCCCGGTCCATTTCTGACCCGGACTGGGGAGTACTTTGTTTAGCGGTCCATCGATGGGCTAAATAATTTGAGATTAAAAAATGTGAAACCCATCAAGAACGAATAAAAACAAAACGTCTTCGGCATACCCAAAAGTGTACAGCCATAAAACCAAACCAACCAACCAAACCAACCAAACCAACCAACCAACTTTCTGTAAATTGTATGACCATGTCGGGTTAGTTATTAAATTCTTTAGTCTGGTTTAAGTTATTTAATGGCATATTTTTCCCCTATGAGATACTGATACCAACATTTTATTTCACTTGTTAAATGTTGATTATACCCACCTAGCTATTTATATGTGTAATCAGATTTCATCATTTTTTAAACGCACATTTCTACAATGATAATCATTATTACGTAGATGAAATACTTGACTGTATTATCAACATAAAATATAGTTATATGCGTTTTAATTATTCCCATCTAATACAAATAATGTTTTAAAAATTGTAGGTTTCAAGTTGTCATGTACACTAATACTTTTTCAAACTGATCCATTAACTTATAGATGGAACCTTAATAAAACTGCAATTCAGGTTCATTCTGAAGACGGTGTTTATATTCCCCTTTACCGTCGGGTGTATATATTGGAGAGAATGAAAGACAGAAGTAGTAGGATATAATTGAGGGCTCTTACTTGTTATCTTTATTTTCGTCGCTCATTTACAGTCCTATTGCTAATTCGGACTGCCATGTTCTTACAGTTGATCCAATCGGCTGCTTTCTTCGGTGGGTCTTATTCATTTCCCGGATTGTCATTTCCTGTTTAAATATTCTACAAAAACTTGGTTGTCTTTTCTTACAAGCTTTATTCAAAACTCAGACCCATTCTTCAACGACCGCGGAGATCGAGAGGCGACCTCTCCAAGCGAGTGGAACCTATTATTCCTCTCAGTCTGATTTTAGTCGCATCATACAAAAAACTCAAAATCTCACGCCTTGTAAATCACGTATTTCGGAAGGTCAAGCAGAATGTCACCAGTTCTGCCAATCATCGGCCATGGTAACTTTTCCACTGAACACCCGTTATACTAAAACGGGACCCCTGTTTTCAAATATGCTTACTACAGGCTACGTACATAATTCCTAAGCCAACCTATAATTTATAAAAACAATGGGAGTGATGTTACTTGGAATTGAAACTCCGACGGATCCGGATCATATGCTATACCTGATACAGATTAAATTCATGTCCAATACAACCCTTTTTTAATTGAATTATTAAATTTTTTTGTAAAAGTTTCAAAAGCGGAATCTACCCCGCCCTTTGACTTAACTTATTAAAATCTTAACCTTTCACCCTTAGACGGTGGTCAACTGTAAAAAACAAATTAAAATCAAATTGACTTAACTCACTAGAATTTTGAACCTCTTACAAAAAAAAAAATTTTATAATCAAATAAAGGTACTTAAATTTATGTTGAAAAAAAAAGATTCAACTAACGGTCTTTATGTTTATAAAATATGAACTTTTTTAAAATTAAAGAATTCAAGCGGAAAACAAGTTTTAAATTGTTTTTATAAAAATATTTATTCTCTGTTCACTTCATATTTTTCCGAAAAAGAGTGTATGTCTCCTGACTGCGCTGATTTAAAGAAGCATCCTTTAGAAAAAAAAAAAAAGATAAATCACAATTAATTGTAAGATTTCATCCATGCATTTGATTTTATTCGAGAGGAAATACGAGGGTGAGTCTACAAAATTAAGCGATTTTCTTTATTTCATTTTGAATTTGTTTTATAAACCTAAAAGCCTACATTAAAACCCTAACAAAGCTCAGCAAGAATCCGACGAGTAAGACCCCAACTTGCAAATCGACAATATCCTCCTTCAGCATGACAATGCCTAGACCACACACAAGAGATACAATCGCCTCATTCGCGTAGACAACTTTACCGATTCCTCCATACTCACCAGATTTAGCGCTCGGACTTCGGACTTATCATCTTTTCAGTCTCCAAAGAGGTTTGAGAGAAAACTTTATTCCAGTGAGGAGAAAGTGAAATCTGTAGTTGAAGCAAGTGGTTCAAAAACAGTCAACAAAATTCTTTACGGGACAGGGGTACATGCTCTGGTTCGAAGGTTAGAACATTGTTATTGAGAGAAACCGTGACTATGTCGAGAAGTATGGATGGATCCAGCGCGACCAGCCTTCATTTTGATGTATGATACATTTAATTTTGTGTTTGCGTAATTATACCTGCTCCTAAACCAAACTGGCATTCTTTTTGACTCACCCTCGTATGAGCAAATATTTTATATCATATGGTAATCCACAATGTAACTCCTACGTATATAATTGACTGCGTTACAAAAACATAGAATGAAAGATTCGCTAAACTGAAGATTGACCACTGATTTCTTGTCATGTCATGATTTTCTTACAATGAGATAATTTTGGAAACATTCTATTTATAATCTCTTATACAACTAATACGGACGTATTTGATCCAATGAAAGAAAATTGGTTTCACAAAAAAAGGGCTTAGAAGCAAACGATAACCACATGAACTTAAGCCCTACTTAGGCTAGACGGGCGTCAGAGAGGCCAAATCCGATCAATCGGCTGATCACATCAAGCCCTAGCACCCTATTATTGTCTCAACCTTATTGCCCTTATGGCAAACCCCACCATTTTTATAATGTTTCATGTCCTGCGAATGACGTTAAACTCTATCTGATGGGAATGTTCTAGTTCTGCATGTTTGGAGAATGTGGAACCCCTTTAATAACTATTGCTCCCTGTCCACTCTGACCCGGAGTGGTAGTACCTGTTTAGGGTTCCATCTATGTGCTAAATAGAAAAACGTGTTTATAGAAAAATGAGTATGCATTAAGAATTAATTTATTTCAAAACTTTGTCAGCATTAAATGACCCACCGAGGTTGATATGCCATAAAACAAACAACCACATAAACTATTACTGATGCAGAATACAAAATACACCTGCTCAAGCCGAATCTTTGTTGTATAGTCTGGAGCAGGTAGAAGGATGCATTATCTTTTTGTGAAATCAGCTAAAACAGGTTTCAAGTGTCATAATGAAAATGATGCAATTGCTTCATTAAATGGGAAACAGCCAACATCCGTATTACAGATCACATACATCGGTAGCAATATCACATCTACTAAAGCGATATCAACATACGCATGAGAATGAATTGACTACTATCGACAGATTAACGACCATATACAGATCTATTTGATAAACTAAAACTGAAATTCTTCCGAGCAGTTGCCGTGTCATTACTGTTGTACGGTTGCACAAACTGGGATTTAATAAAATACTTGGAAAATGTAGATGGGAACTACAGCCTGAATACTGCGTACTCTTTTGAGCAATTCCACCAAACAGTAAACCACATAACAGCCATTTACCTCAAACCTCACAAAAAATCCAAATAAGATTAACAAGACATACTGGAGAAGTAAGGATGGACTCATTAAGGATGTTCAATGGATTCTTACACATGAATACAACCGTTTTGGTTAGAGGGCAAAAAATTACATTCAGCCCTTTTTGGACACTGGATGCTGTCTACAAGACTTTACATCAAAGAATGGTTGATAAGGACAGAAAGTGTGTGTGTGCGTGCGCGCGCGCGCGCGTGTGTGTGTGTGTGTGTGAGAGAGAGAGAGAGAGAGAGAGAGAGAGAGAGAGAGAGAGAGAGAGAGAGAGTTAAGGGAATTTGCGCTATCAGCACGCTTTTACATGATGATGATGACGATGATGATGATGATGATGATAATGGAGCCATATCATAGTGACGAAGTGTTGGTAAATTTATGAAATAAGCTACACAATACTACATAAAAAATATGTCATTCTATTCGTCTATCTGTCTGTCTGTCTCTCTCTCATTATATATATATATATATATTATATATATATATATATATATTCTTAAGACATGTGTTATTGAATAACACGGAGTATTCTTTTTTCATTTTTTGTAAGGATTTTTTCCAGTCTTCTGGCTATCCTTT
>JALAJA010001820.1:0-15000 GCA_023376005.1 Doryteuthis pealeii | reverse complement strand
TGTGTGCGCGCTCCAAGAGTATGTATGTGAGTGTGTGTAAGTGTATGTGCGAGTGTTTTTGACGCTACATAAGAATGTGCATATATAAATATGAATATATATATATATATATTATATATATATATATATATATTCACATACAAATTTTCCATACTCTCAGCTAAAACGTATACAAACCTTAAAAAACACCAATATATATATATATATTATATATATATATTTAATATATATATATATATATATTATATGTGTGTGTGTGTGTGTGTGTGTGTGTGTCTAAAAGTGAGTGTGTTATAGTATTTAAATAAGTATTATAATATATATATGTGTGTGTGAGTGCGCACGAGTGTGTATGTGTGTAGGTGTATGTAATGTGCGTGTATGTAGACGCTACATAAGTATATATATATATATATATATATATATATATATATATATATGCCTATCTTCAGTACCATTGACATGGCAGACCAGATTGTTATTCATTATTATAGGGCCGGTTAGCAGAGTCGGTTAGAGCGTTCGGCTAGAAACCACAAAGGTTTCTAGTTCGATACCGACCCTCACCAACTCAGTGTATGAGTAGCACAGGGATATGTGCGGTAAAGGTAAGGAGCTGATGGTAGGTGTGGCGCTCCGTCTCAGATGCAAAAACAATCTCCTTGGTCTAGGGCTAGTGAAAAGGGGATAAGACCTCCCTCGCTGATTGGCTGATACCAACCATAGTCCACCCCGACGACTATACTTTTAGAGATATTATAGCTGACAAGTGATGCTACTAAAGCGAATATCAAATTTCTATTTCCCAACAAAATGTAACATCTGGCACACTATTCAAATCTAACCTTAAATAAGTAAATAAATAATTTTAATTAGTTATTTTCTAGTAACTAATTGGTAATGACTATGATCCTGATTATTTTGTCTTTTAAATCAGAAAAGAACTGATAGAAATAGTACAATGTTTGAAACACCGAGTTTTTATTCTACTTGATATGTTACTAAGATTTACCAAAAATTGGACTATAAACCTGCATATTTACTTTTAATGTAATCTTGTTACGATTTTTTATGGCCATTTTTAGGTGAGAACACTTTTCAGTGCAGATCCCTCGTGTTTTCTTAGTGTTAGGTAGAATCCTTTGTTCCTTAGTTTTCGTAGAAATCTTTGGGTTCCCTAGTATTAGAATCCTTGGTTGCTGATCCGTCCGTCCGTGTCGAATACCCAGCAACTGGGGGTCTTTCAAGATCGGCGATTAAATAGTTAACTAGCCGCGTATTCGAGCGTGTTTATTGGCTGATTGAATCCATGTGCCAAAGCAGAGTCTATAAGTTTAAGGGGTTGGCTCCAGCTCAGCTTATATGCCGAAATATTCCAACATATATTTGAAATAAAGGTCTTTAGATACATTCTAGAACTGGTCTCCCGTGAGGTGCCTCAGTCGGCAGTGGCATGCTATTGATTTTGATTTGTTTGTTCTTGTTTTACGTCATATCAAACTCAATGGGTCATTTAATGCCGACTACGTTTTTAAAATGAATTGGTGATAATGTTTAACATTCTAATTTTTTTTTTGACATATTTTTGGTGAATGAAACATTTAGATGATTTTTTTAACATATATTTTTGTGTTTTCATTTTTTTTTGAGGATTTTTAGATTTTGTTGTAGATGTGTGCTTCTTTTTTGTATCCAAGTAGTTTTTCTGGGTTTATTTGGTAGAATATCTGTTTTAGATTTGTTGTTTGGTAGTAGTTTTTTTGGTATTTGTTTTAGGTTGCTACATTCTGTTAATATGGTTTGATTGTGTACAGTTTTTGGCATGGTATGTGTTGTACCGGCCGTTTCCTACAGTGAGAATATACACCGGTCTCTATAAATAAGTGAGACACCGAGTAAAAGGTTGTACTGTTACCGTTTAACGGCAAGCTAGCCGTTCCTGTACCATTATTGTAAATACACTTGTCTTATTTTACCCTATCTCGACTTGACTTCTTTTTTACTGTTGGATTAACATCACAACAGTATGCAATATGGGGCTGCTTTCTTTTTGAGGAGGTATGAATGGGTAATGTATGAGTGTCCTATTCTTAGTCTAGATTAATATTACTCTTCTTTTCTGGATATTTTGGTTTGATTTATTTGTGGCATTATTTAATGTAGTTTGTTTTGGAAGTTATTCCAATAATTTTGCCATTTTTTGTTTTGTGTATATGTTTATGGTTCTTTTAAGTCTGTAAAATGTAACACTATTGAGTGTGAATTATGCAACGGGTAACACATGCATGATTTAATCAAAACTTACCCACTAACAGAATGAGACACAAGGTCAATTTGTAAACGCGTAAATCTGATTTTAATTCAGTTTTCCTTAAAACGACATAATACACACCTTGCATTAAGTGGCATAATTTTTAGTGTTATCAAAGTGAACAGAACATGTTTGTTCCGCACCACACACACACACACACACACACGCGCACACACACACACACACACACACACACACATACACACACACCACACACACACACACATATATATAATATTATATATATATACAAACACACACATAATGCTCTACTTGACTGGCACAATGGTTTGTATCAAGATAGTTAAGCAGAATATTTTTATTGTGTTATATACTCTAATAATGACCCCATGCTGAGCACAATGTATTGCATAAAAAACAGAAATGTATATATATATATATTATATATATATATTTATATATATATTATATATATATATATACGTGTGAATGTGTTTTTTATTTATATAGGTTTAATGTTCTTTTTCATGAATGCTAATTAAAGAAGGATTCATTCCCCGAAATATCTATGGGAGATTATCTATCTATCTATCTATCTATCTATCTATCTTAGGCCTTTTCTATTTCTTACTATTTATAGAGTTCGTAAATTATCTCTTTCAAAAAATTATCATTATTTTTTACTTATATAATATAATATATATATTAATATATATATATATGTGTATATGTATGTATGTGTGTATAGTAAAAGAGAGTGTGTATAGTATTTATAAGTATATATATATATATATATTATATATATATACATGTGTGCGCGCTCCAAGAGTATGTATGTGAGTGTGTGTAAGTGTATGTGCGAGTGTTTTGACGCTACATAAGAATGTGCATATATAAATATGAATATATAATATATATATATATATATATATATATATATATATTCACATACAAATTCATACTCCCAGCTAAAACGTATACAAACCTTAAAAAACACCAATATATATATATATATATATATATATATATTATATAATATATATATATTATATGTGTGTGTGTGTGTGTGTGTGTGTGTGTCTAAAAGTGAGTGTGTATAGTATTTAAATAAGTATTTATATATAATATATGTGTGTGTGAGTGCGCACGAGTGTGTATTGTGTGTAGGTGTATGTATAATGTGCGTGTATGTAGACGCTACATAAGTATATATATATAATATATATATATATATATATATATATATGCATATTCACATACAAATTCTACTCTCTGATAAATTTGCCAACGTATAATTAACCACGCATACAAACCTTAAACACACCAATATACAATATATATATATATATAAATATATATATTATATATATATATATTATATATGTTGTGTGTGTGTGTGTGTGTGTGTTGTGTGTATTCGTGTGTGTGTGTGTGTGTGTGTGTTGTATTTGTGGTGTGTGTGTGGTGTGTTTTAAGTTAGTTCAATGCAGATAAACAAACAGTAAACTGAATTAAAAACACCATAAACGGGAAGCAAATTGAAGCGAAACCTGTTCAATTGAGCAATCTTTTTCGGAACCTCAAGTGGCAAGCTGAATAGAAAATAATGCACGACGTTTTTTACAAACAACATTAATGAACCCTGCAGGCGACTGGAAATTTCTTTTTCTCAATGAGGCGGCCCGAATTGAACGCGCGTAAATCCTCGCCCATTTGTATACGGCAACAGAAAAGGATCTTTAGACACTTACGATATATATATATATAATATATATATATATATATATATATAATATATATATATACTTGTGTTGTGTGTGTTGTGTGTGTGGTGTGTGTGTGTGTAAGCAAAAGGAATTTGAAAAACTCACCCCAAAATACATTCAAGATATTTTTTAGTAAAAATGTTTTGTTTTTTTATCTTTAGGTCTTGAGCAAGAATTCGTGCCAGGATAATTCGCAATAAGTTCACATTTAATTCGTATATATATACTAAGCAAATCTTCCAGTGTTCATCTGTCTATATTTAAGGTAAATAGCTTTGCTGATCTAACATTGTAAATGTTGTTAGCCAAAAGTTTAATGATTTTGATCAGTACAGGTGAACCGCAAATAACAGAAAGTTTGCACCGATACTCCCGTGTTGGCACTACTCTTTGTAGCCAGGGTTTAATAAATATACAAGGGTCTACAAAAGTAATTGTAGAACATTAGAGACTTCTTTATTTCCATTTCAATTTATCTGAATATTTTCGTATACAAAGAGTGTCATATATATATTTACCAAGCCCTCCGCACGAGTAGGATGCGACATAAGGGTCAATTTCTTAAGTTCAAACAGGTTTGAATTCAGTTTTCTTTCTCCTATACCGGTGGCTTAACCAAGGTTAAAGAGCCGAGTCAGCCCTACTATTTACCCATAGCTGGAAGGAGAGTAGGATTCATACCTTTCCCAAACGGTATTAGCGCTAAGTGAAATGCAATTACCACGTCCAGGATTTGAACTCGGGGCGACAAGTTCATTTCCCAGACTTTAACCATTACACCAGGCGTTTCCTTCCCAAGGTGTGTCATATAAGTATTGAGATTGAGCTGTATCTACAAATATAGAATTAACAATGAATGGAATGTTATTTTTTTCAGAATGCAATGTGTGTCATAAAAGTACCAAGATTGAAGATGTATTTACCAAGATAGAAATGAACAATGAATATAACGTTAATCTTTCAGAATACAAGGTGTGTCATAAAAGTTCCGAGTTCGAAAGCTATACTTACCAAGATAGAAATGAACAACGAATGGAACGACAATTTTTTTGTTGAGAAATACAAGGTGTGTCATAAAGTGCGGTGTTTGAAGCTGTATTTACAAAGATAGAAATGAACAATGAAATGAACGTCAATTTATCAGAAATACAAGGTATGTCATAAAAGTTCCGTTTGAAGCTGTATTTACCAAGATAGAAATGAATAACGAATGAACGACAATTTATTTCAGAATACAAGGTATGTCGTAAAAAGCGCGGGTTTGAAGCTGTATTTCCCGAGATAGAAATGAACAATGAAGGGACGTTAATTCATCAGAATACAAGGTATGTCATAAATGTTCCGCGTTTGAAGCTGTATTTTACCAAGATAGAAATGAATAACGAATGGAACGTTAATTTTTTTCACAATACAAGTGTGTTAAAAAAGTACAAAAATCTTGATACTTTTTTGAGATACGTTGTATTATGTATATAAGCGTGTAAACACGCCCGCCTCAGAAATATTTAGCCAGGTATTCTATCATAATCATCTAGACAACTCAATCCTCACTTGGTACCTTACATTTGGGGTCCGCAAGCAAGGATGCTTTTCGCAACGGTTATCGGCATACGAAATGGAATCTGTGATCCAATATAAAGTCCTTTACGATGGGGAAATATAGATACCGAAAATCCAAACAACCAAACAAACAACTAACTAAAATGTATTACTGATGTGAACAGGTTGGTTTGGATTTTACGGCATGGCATCCCCTTGTTGGGTTTATTCTATGCTGAAGACATTTTGTCTTATTCATTCTTGAAGGGTATTCAATTTTTTTAAAATCAATTTTTAAACACGTTATTTCAAACTCAATTTTTCCTATTCGGCCATAGTTTGGGATCTAACAGATACCACCAACCCAGGCTCAAAGTTGACCAGGGAGTAGGCACTGGAGGTGTACTGCATACTTCTCAGAGCTCCAGAATTGGAACTTCACCATTCGATGCAGTTTAACGTCACCACCTACGACACTGTGACCCTCAGCCACCGCTTTTCTAGCACATATATGATAAAAAAAAGGGTTGGGGGTTTTACCATGTAAGGTTCAAAGTCATAATCGAACATACAATTCCGACAAGGGTTGAGGACAAAACATTTTTATATAATAACAGCACATGGAAACGATACATAAACAATGGAAGTGTACATAAACATACATACATAAAAAGACTGGAGCGTCCGTACATAGAAATCACTTACTAACTTGGTCTCCTCGTGGGTGTAGTCAACTAAATGACTAACCCATGTGGTTCGTGCCGAGATGTAGCTAAAAGAGCAAGGAAGTTTAAACCAGCGCTTAAAATACCAGAGGTCCCCTAGTGGGAACAAACGGTAACACTGCGGGAAGATAACACTTCCTGGCAAAGGGAAGATAATCCCCAACAACCATAAGTGTAATAGTGTTGGGATAGTCATATACGTGCTAGGGCTTTGACGTGACCAGGCGATTGATCGGGGGGCCTCTCGACCGCACGTCTAGTCAAAGTAAGCGCCAAAGTGATGTATTATATGTCTTGGACTGCTCAGCCACGAAAGGATTCCGTCATTAAGAATCACGGCTCGTGCAGCTGGTGTATTCTACAATCCTGAATGAAACTTTGTTTTATTGAACCAATTGACAATGTCAAGACGATGAATAGTTAACATGAACATCAGCTCGAAAGGAGAAATAAAGTTTTACATTATCCAAAAGAAATGGCTCCGTGTTTCATTTTTAAAGTGGCAAATCGAAACCAAACATAAACCCTTAATTACTGTATTATTTTCCTCGACACTATTTGATCTATATTCATTATATGCATCTCAATTTGACGCCGCCGAAAACACACAGACAGAGACACACACGTGCACATACATACAGTGGTACCTTGATTTTGAATGTCCCAGCTTAACGCGTTTTCCGAGTCAAGAGCTAAAATTTGGGGTACGAGCAAGTGTCAGATATTAATAAAAAAAATAAACATTTAAAACGTATTACACCTCATAATTCATTACATTCTATTACATTTTTATACAATACAGAGCATTGTGCCTATTCAAAGAAAACATAACAAAAGTTAATCTTACTTGGGGGAATGGGTATGGAACAGTTTAATGACATTTCAGTTTTATTACAATGAAACAATTGATTTAATATAGAAGGAAATTGAGTTACGGGCGGATCAAATTAAAATCGTAAGTAAAAATACCACTATATATAAACACACACACTCTTCTCTCTCTCTCTCTCTCTCCTCTCTCATTCATACATACACACATACACAACACACACACACACACACACACACATATATATGTTATATATATATATATATATGTATAATATACATATATATGTAAAATGGAAATTAGAAATGAATCCGACAATATGAGGAAGAATAAAGAAAAGAAAGAACAGAATTGATTAATTCATCTTTTATTATTAATTGTTCTTGCTTTTCTTTATTCATTCTTCTCATACACACATATATATATACATATGTATATATATATATATAATATATATAAGAGAGAGAGAGGAGAGAGAGAGAGAGAGAAAGAGAGAGAGGAAGAGAGGGAAAGAGAGAGTGTGTGTGTGTGTACAAGATTTAGGATACTGCTAGACTCTGAAAATATTTGTATATTTCTGGTTAGGGCGTTATTAAATTTTGGAATTTGGCAACGGTTTGTTTTTTGGGGGAACCAGACTTGACGGCCAGATTTCAAATCCTAGTCAAGGTTGTTTGCATTTCCAAAAATGCTAATACCCTTTGGAAAGACACGGATCTAGGTATAAATATATTGTAGGGCAAATTGGCTAATTCAGATTGATATGGTAAACAGTCTAGAACAGTGGCTCTCAACGGGGTCCATGTTGACCCCCGGGGACCATATAACATTTTTGGGACCCAGGCAAGCAAAATGTATTTAACTATAAATTACAATGGAATGGCAATGGAAGGGTCCACCAGAGTAAAGTAAGGTTAAAAGGGGTCCATGGGTAAAAAAGAAAGGTTGAGAAACCATTTGGTCTAGAAGGAAAACCCTGAAAATGAACTTAGGTGTACTCTGCTTAAAGAATGACCTTGTTTTTCGAAATCTACTAATGGAGTGGTTCGGTAGATACATACATTATGTGTGTGCACGTGTGTTAAAAATAGTTTAATATATCTTATGTATAATACATTATTGTGGATTCGACTATGGATGGAGTTTTTTTGTGTGTGCTCGTAAATGAAAAGTAAATTCATCAAACTGAATGACTTTTCAGTTTAAAAAATAGGTGTGAAAAAAACTTTCCAGCTTCTTTTTTTTATTATATAGCATTGGGACTTGCAAAGCTAAGCTTGGTAATATGAATTTATCAATATAGAGAAAATTACTCATACACATAGTCCACACACACACACACACACACACACACACACACATATAATATATATATATATTATATATTATATATATATATATATATATATAATATATAGGAGAGAGAGAGAGAGAGAGAGAGAGAATAGATAGATAGATAGGTCGATAGATAACTTGACAGATAGCTATAAATTAAAAAGGACATGTTTTATTAAACTTCTCTTTTTATGATATAGCATTGTCTCTTGCAAAGCTAAGCTGGGTAAATGTCATTAATATATCAATATAGATATAATTACTCACACACACACACACAACAACCAAAAAAACACAAACACAAACACACACACACTATATATATATATATATATATATATATGGAGAGAAAGTGAGAGATAGATAGATAGTAGATATAAATTAAACGACATGTTTATTTACTTTTGTTCCACAGGGAGTTCAGTTACGTGGCAATGTGAAAATTATAGTCTTGTGTCAAATTAATTTGCCCATCTCAACCATGTAATTTGGCATTCTGTTTTGAAATTCCTTTCTATCATCTAAGACGTTTTTTTTTTTTTCAGGAACTGTTTTTGCAGTTCTTGTCTGCTTTCTATTCGTAAGTAATACAATATTTTCATGATTTGTTAGATTTAAAAATATATTGAACCATAATATGATCACTTGAGCAAACAAACAGTAAGTGAAGCAGATACACAGGAGTAGGAGGAGGAGGAGGAAAAGGGGAAGAAGGTAGGGTAAAAGAATGGGGTGTTAATTCGGTTTTAACTAAGACAATAATGGAAGGGAATAAGAGAAAGCGATGAAAGGAAAATACTCTTTAAATATATAGATTGTTGATGATGATAAGAGGCAAAAGAAAAGAAGGCAAGAAGATAGAGTTGGAGTGGAAAAAATATACACCGCACAATATATAATATATATATTATATATATATATATATATATATATATTGCTGATATATTTTACAATTATTAATTTGTAAAGAGTGTTCAACATAATTGATAGAGCATTGTTAAGAGGCCCGTCAGACTTTTGTAAGAGAGAGAGAGAAAGAGAGAAAGAGGGAGAGAGAGTGAGAGAAAGAGAGGGTATATATATATATATATATAATATATATAATATATATATATAATATATTTTATATAGACTATAGAGAGAGATAAGTGAGAAAGAAACAAAAATGAAAAAAACCCAAAAAACAGATTATATTATAAAAAGACAAAATAATAATGTGGAAAGCGTATGAATATAATAATAATAATAATAATAATAATAAATAATAATAATAATAATAATAATGAGAAGAAGAAGAAGAGAAGAAGAAGAAGAAGAAGAAGATCAACAACGACAACACAAAACAACTAGTTTACACATCGCTTATTAAGGGAGGATAGTTAGACTCTTGTCTAATTTGATATTTTTCCTTGCACTTTCCACTTTCTAAATGTTTGTGAAGCTTTCTCCGCACCTCACTATTTCCTAGTGAGGCATTTTGTTTAATCGACAACAACTCAATGGAATTTGGAACAGCCGTCCAAATAAAAATGTTTCCCCACTTTTTTTCATACTTTCCGTTGCGTTTTAATGTTCCTTCATACCTCCCCTCCCTTTTCTTTTAATTTTGTTTTTTTCCATTTCTTTTCTTGTCGTCCTGTTTCTTTTTCAAAACCCTTTCGGTTTTCTCGCGATTTAAAGTCGCATTTTTCGAGACGAAATAAATTGCGTCCTTGTGCAAATATCTGCACTATGCTATAAATTGCGTCTTGTGCTATATCTACACTACGCTTATGTTTGTGTTTTATAGTATTTCTCTTCTTCTTACCGTCTTATATTACTTAACTTCCTAAACTTCCGTGTTGTATACCAATAAACATATATGTTGTATACTTTCTTTATAACTCTTCTGGTCACCTTCCGTATATGTTCTTCTTCTAGCGTCTGGACTTCGTTTTGGGGATTACATGTGTTGGTCTCCTGTTGTGGATTTCTCATCCTATCATAAGCCCTAGGTCATTAGAGTTTTTTTGGATAATACCCAAGACTTCGATTTGCTTTAAGTCATATTTTATTCCGGAAATCCCCAACAGACGAACTGCGCTGATTGTTGAGTATGGCCTGCTTGTTGCTTTCGCGTCTAAGCGCGACTTGCTCCTTCGCGGTTTGGCCGATACTGAACTAAGTCTTTCTAATCGAGCCCGAAGGGGGCCTTCTCCACCGATTCTCAACGGTATCCGGAAGGAGGATAAGGATGAGGCAGCCGTGTCACTCAATCCTTCAAGGCCATTTTGGTTTCTACACTACTGTACATAAGTGTTAGAGTACTACAATTATGTAACACCAGTGTTTCTTTTCTATTGGACGGATATCTGCTATTTCTTCTATGTACTTTGATTCCTCTCTCTTTTTCTGGTCTATTCCTTTGGATTTCTTGAGACTTCTTCATCGTGTTCATTGTCTTTTTTCAGTAAAAAACACAAAGATTTGGATATTTTTCAGACGCCCTTTATTTAACCCAAGTTTAACCATCACACACGGAAGAAATAGCCATCTTGGGAGGAGACACGTCTGTCTCCTCCCAAACACGCGCTAGTACTCACTTTCGAAGTTTACCTCGCGCTTCCAAGAACCAACTGACCAACTAGAGAACAACAAACTTAGTCAGCCAAGGTCAAGCACTGTACATTCATAAGTACCATTATTCTTAATTTCTATTCTGTCGTAATGTACATCTTTTGGGTGGAGGGGCCTATTCCAGTCAAGGCTGGTTAATTACTGAATAGATAGCTCATCCTCACTATCTATCTGCAAATACAAGGGGCCTTCAGTTAAATTCTAAATTGTAATGGGCGTTAAAGACTGAATCTTTGCTGTGTATGATGTTAGAGAGCTGTTTTTTGCAAACAATTAAACTCCTCAGAAGTACGCGCAATACAGACGTGGTCTTGTGCAATGAAACTAAGCTTAGCAAAAAGTTTGGGGTGAGATAAAATTCACCAAAAACAAACTAAAGAACAAATTAAAAAACCCATAAAAAATAACAGACCTTTTCAACAATTTTTTGATTAATATGCTGAATGAAGGTTTAATGAAAACCGAAACGTTTTAACGTAAAATAATTTTATCGTTTTGGAATCTTTTCTCCTTATTTCTGCACACACACATCACACACAACTAACACACACCACGCGCGAGCGCACACGTAATATTTAATATATAATATATAGTTATACATAATATATATAGATATATAAATATATATGATATAATAGAGAGAGAGAGAGAGAGAGAGAGAGGGAGAGAGAGAGAAAGAAATAGAGAGAGATGGAAAAATAAGTCAATACAGAAGATTTAGACTTTTGGATTTATAAGCCCTATTTCAGGAAGCCCTGGAGCAAATGATAAAAAAATAATATAAATTTTCGGTATTATTTTTTACTTATGACATTTTTCTATAATCTGTATGGTGTTTTCCTTCCGGATTATCAGAGTCCACAGAAGAAAATTATATAAGTAAAAAATAATACCGAAAATTTAATATTTTTATGTCATTTGCTGCCAGCTCCTGAAATAGGCTATAAATCCAAAAAGTTAAATCTTCTGTATGATTATTTTTTTACTCATCTCCTCTTTCTTTCTCTCTGCTCTTCTCTCTCTTCTTCTCCTCTCTCTCTCTCTCCTATATATATAATATATATATATATATATATAATATATATATTATATATTATATATAATATTATGATACGTGTGCGCTCGCGCGTGTTGTGTGTGTTTGTGTGGTGTTGCAGAAATAAGAGAAAAAAGTATTCCAACAGATCAAATTATTTTTACGTTAAAACGTTTCGGTTCTCATAAAAACCTTCATCAAGATATTAATCAAATGTTGAAAAGTCTGTTAATTTCTTATGGGTTTTATTAATTTTGTTCTTTAGGTTTTGTTTTTTGGTGAAAGTTTTTATCTCCCCCCAAACTTTTTGCTAAGCTTAGTTTTTCATTTGGCACAAGACCACGTGTATTGCGCTACTTCTGAAGTAGTATTTGTTTGCAAAAAAACAGCTCTCTAACAAATACAAGCAAGATTCAGTCTTTAACCTCATTACAATTTAGATTTAACTGAAGGCCCCTTGTATGCAGTAGGATAGTGAGGATGAGCTATCTATTCAGTAATTAACCAGCCTTGACTGGAATAGGCCCCTCCACCCCAAAAGATGTTACATTACGACAGAATAGAAATTAGAATAATGGTACTTATGAATGTACAGTGCTTGACCTTTGGCGACTAAGTTTTTGTTTCTAGTTGGTCAGTTCGGTTCTTGGAAGCGCGAGGTAAACTTCGAAAGTGCGTACTAGCGCGTGTTTGGAGGAGAACGACGTGTCTCTCCAAGATGGCTATTTCTTCCGTGTGTGATGGTAACTTGGGTTAATAAAGGCGTCTGAAAAATATCCAAATCTTTGTGTTTTTTTACTGAAAAAGGAACAAATGAACCACAGATGAAGAAGTCTCAAGAAAATCCAAGGAATAGACCAGAAGAAGAGAGAAGGGAATCAAAGTAAATAGAAGAAAAAGCAGATATCCGTCCCAATAGAAAAGAAACACTGGTTGTTACATAATTGTTAGTACTTTAAACACTTATGTACAGTAGTGTAGAAACCAAAATGGCCTTGAAGGATTGAGTGACACGGCTTGACCTCATCCTTATCCTCCTTCCGGTGGATACCGTGAGAAATCGGTGGAGAAGGCCCCCTTTCGGGCTCGATTAGAAAGACTAGTTCAGTATCGGCCAAACCGCGAAGGGAGCAAGTCGCGCTTAGACGCGTTGCCATACTCACAATCAGCGCGGTCCGTCTGATGGGGATTTCGGAATAAATATGATCTAAAGCAAATCGAAGTCTTGGGGTTATTATCAAAAACTAACTAATGACCCTAGCTTATGAATAGATGAGAAATCCACAACAGGAAGACCACACATGTAATCCCAAAACGAAGTCCAGACGCTAGAAGAAGAACATAATACGGAAGGTGACCAGAAAGAAGTATAAGAGTATACAACATATATGTTTATTGGTATACAACACTGGAAGTTAGAAGTTAAGTAATATAAGACGGAGAAGAGAAGAGAATACTAACAAAACACAAACATAAGCGTAGTGTAGATATAGCACAAGGACGCAATTTTATAGCATAGTGCAGATATTGCACAAGGAATCGCAATTTATTCGTCTCGAAAAATGCGACATTAATCGCGAGAAACCGAAAGGGGTTTTGAAAAAGAAACAGGACGACAAAGAAAAGAAATGGAAAAACAAAAATTAAAAAGAAAAGAGGGAGGGGAGGTATGAAAGGAACATTAAATGCACGGAAAGTATGAAAAAAAGTGGGGGAAACATTTTTTTATTTCGGACGGCTGTTCCAAATTCCATTGAGTTGTTGTCGATTAAACAAATGCCTCAACTAGGAAATAGTGGGCGTGAGAGAAGCCTCACAAACATTTTAGAAGTGGAAAAAAGTGCACGGAAATATCAAATTAGACAAGTCTAACTATCCTCCCTTATAAGCGATGTGTGAAAACTAGTTTTTTTGTTTGTTGCGGTTGTTTGATCTTCTTCTTCTTCTTCTTCTTCTTCTTCTTCTTCTTCTCATTATTATTATTATTATTATTATTATTATTATGTATTATTTTATTATTATTATTCAATACGCTTTCCACATTATTATTTTGTCCTTTTTATAATATAATCTGTTTTTTGGGTTTTTTTTTTTCATTTTTGTTTCTTCTCAACTTGTATCTCTCTCTATAGTCTTATATAATTTATATATAATTATATATATATATAATTATAATATATATATATATATCCCTCTCTTTCTCTCACTCTCTCTTCCCTCTTTCTCTCTTTCCTCTCTCTCTTCAAAAAGTCTGACGGGCCTCTTAAATCAATGCTCTATCAATTATGTTGAACACTCTTACAAATTTAATATTGTAAAATATATCAAGCAAATATATATATATATATATATATATTATATAATATATATATATATTGTGTGCGTGTATATTTTTTTTCATCACTTCCAACTCTATCTTCTGCCTTCTTTTCTTTTGCCTCGTTATCATTCATCAACAATCTATATATTTAAAGGATTTTCCTTTTTCATCGGCTTTCTCTTATTTCCCTCCATTTAATTGTCTTAGTTAAAAACCGAATTAACACCCCTTCTTTTACCTCTACTTCTTCCCCGCTTTCTCCTCCTCCTCTTACTCCTGTGTATCTGCTTCACTTACTGTTTGTTGCTCAATTGATTATTATGGTTCAATATATTTTTAAATCTAACAAATCATGAAAATATTGTAAATTACTTAACGAATAGAAAGCAGACAAGAACTGCAAAACAGTTCCTTGAAAAAAAAAACGTCTTAAGATGATAGAAAGGAATTTCAAAACAGAATGCCAATTACATGGTTGAGATGGCAAATTTAATTTGACTAAAGACTATAATTTTCACTATTGCCACGTAACTGACTTCCTGTGGACAAAAGTAAATAAACA
>JALAJA010001819.1:0-10000 GCA_023376005.1 Doryteuthis pealeii | reverse complement strand
AAAGTTACACACCATGAAGCCAAGAGATCCAGAAAAAAACGACGACAACAAAGCACCGGCACATCAAAATGTGCAGCGAGAGCTTTCACATGCGACGTCTGTGGTTTGAGGCTTTTTTTCGAACATTGGACGTCACACTCACAGGATGCGCTGTAATTTCATTCATGCCCAGTATACATCTAGGGCAGCGAAGGTAGAAGCTATTTAGCCGCCTCTCTTTGGTGGAGTACAGTGTCAGGTAGGTTTGAAATTCTAATTTTCCTTCTAGATAAGTGTCATACAAAAGTTACACACTATGAAGCCAAAGATCCAGAAAATTTACAAGAACTATATAGTCTTCCGAGACTTTCGAGGGTTACACTTATAGCAAATAGATATGTTTACAAATTATTCCTATTCTATAGGAGTGTGAGCAAAACAAAACTCTTAAAAAACAATTACATAAATATATAAATATGAACATTATTCCTAAACTCAAGGCATAACATAATCGAGTCGTGTTTGCTTTCTTTGTTTGCTTTCTTTGTTTAATGGCATATAACACTTCCTGGGATATCTAATACCAATACATTCTTGTAGAAGAAACGTAGGGTTACTATTAATTCATAGGTGAGTCGAAGTGAAAGTACATACTTTTTTCAAATATATTAGTCGTAAAATGAACGTTATAGCGTAACTGGAGATCAAAATCGCTTAGTAAGATGTCACAGTCTAGAACGTTAGCCACTACACCACGTTAACTCTTCCCACCATAGATGGGTTAATAAGACATTAAAATTAATCAATCAAAATAAATTTCATAAAATGTGTTTCATACTTATTGGCATTTCAGTCTTGAACGATTATAATATAGGTTTTGTGCCCCGGAAGTGACAGCGCCTCCTGTGACTATAAAGTCCAATGTTTGAAAAACATTCACGACCACAGTTGACGCATGTAATGGCTGTCCTTGCAAATGTTGATGTGCCCATGCTTTGTTGCCGCGCTTTCTTCTGAACCGTTTAGCTTGCGTCAGGGTGACTTCAGACATGAACAGTCCTCTACGAAGAGCCTGTCGTCACCAAGGGCGTCCTAAGCCAAATTTTCCCAGCTAAAAGGAGCAATGTCAAAGCACCTGGGATCATTCCTGCAGACATCATTTGAAACGCAGCTGAGGGCAACCAATCTGTCTCTTACCAGACGAAAGTTCTGTATAGAGGATGTCCTTCGGGATTCGTCCATCATCCATCCGGCGGACAACGCTGTTTGAGTAGAGAAATCAAGCTGGGAGTTGAGCTCTCTCTAGAAAGTGCTGTGTTAGTGATCCTCTCCCTCCAGTGATGCCCAGTATACGTCTAGGCACCGAAGTAGAAGCTATTTAGCCGCCGCTCTTGGTGGAGTACAGTGTCCATGTTTCACTTCCATACATGGAGGGTGCTGATAACACATGCCCCTATACACTTTTACCTTTGTACGGATAGTGAGCTTTCTGGTGCCCCACACTCTTTGCTGTAGCTTCCCAAAAGTTGAGGAGCTTTCCGATCGGAGTCAATATCCAAGTGACAGGTTGTCGGTGATGGTAAGATCCAAAGTAGGGTGATGGTGTTTACGGCTTCCATGATGTAATCGATTGGTGAGGAGGGGTTTTCCGGCACCTAGCCCATCGTCTTGGTTTTCTTTATACTAATGGTCAGGCTGAAGTCCTGGAAGTTTGGTTGAACAGGTCCATGAGTGTTTGCAGGTATTCCTAGGAGTGGCTAACACTGCTGCGTCATCAGCAAATAGCATGTACCGAATGACAATTGGCGCAGGACTTTATTTGGCATTTAGACGACTGAGATTGAACGGTTACCATCTTTCCTGTAAGTTCTTCACCAAAAGCTTGGAGCAGAAGAAGGGAAAAACAAGATCCCAAACAGAGTGGGTGCCAACTCGCATCCCTGCTTGACACCACAAAGGATTCTAACATGGGTTTGAGGTGACAAACATCCAAACTGGATGGTGCCTTGCATTGTCGGTGTGAAAGGACTGAAAGATGGGGAGAAAGTTTTGGGGGCAGCCTATTCCTTCAATCAACGAAAGCGGACCACTCCAGCTTACAAGGTTTTAAAGCTTTTGTGAGGGTCAATAAATGCTATGTAGAGTGGTCTATCTGTACCCTACATTTCTCATGACTTGCTCATTACTATGTTTAAGTTATTAAAAAAAAACACCAAATAAAAAAATTTGTGTAGAAACCGCTTGGAGAACTTGAACACATCTAATCAGTAAATATGGTTTCTTTCTTGAGATCAGTTATCTACGCATCTGAGTACAGTCGGCGCTCCGCGGAAAAATTAGTTTCAAAATGTGTAAATTTGAACAGTGGGTATCATTTCAAATGGTACGCTCCTTGCGAGTTGTTTTGTGAAATAATTTCGCAGGACATCATTTAATGCAGCTCAATGGCCAACTTTAGTGACTCAAAACACAATCAGGTTTTCAAAATCACCTTTCTTCATGCTTCACTAATTAAATTCTACAATCTGTACGAAAAAACATGATAACAATCGAACTGTACAAGAGCGCAGTCAATAGTGTTTATCTTATTTTTATTATCTAAAACCCTTCTTCTATTTCAGGAAACACTTTTTTCCTGAATGTTGTGCAGACTTTTATATATTATGACAATTCATTTCTCACAAAATCTGTTATCTTATTATGTCTATCTTCTAAGTGCTTTGATTTCTTGTTAATGGCATATCAATCTTTATGTGGTATTTAATGCAAAATCCATCCTTGTAGGAAGAACAGTAGTCGTTATCATTTTAAAGAGGGGCAAAGGATGAGTGGATTCAACGTTTCTAAGGGTATTAGTCAAAACTGATCGTAATAGCGGAGACTGAAGGCCGTAGCCACTAGGCCACTCTCTTTACCCTATCTTATTAACATTAGTGAACAAAGTCTAAATGTATTATTAGTATAAAAGCATTACACAACTCTTAATTTGAAGATCACAGGTGTTAATTAAGAGTAGTACCATTATTTTAGAGGATTATTTTCCGTCCTTGTACGATAAACAGTTTTAGTGTGAACTGAAACAATGCTGCTTTTCAAGGCCACAATTACACCAAAAGCTAAGAAAACATATGTACGTCTTACTCGTTATTCCCTTTAGTAGTGAGAATTAGTCTAGTAAATAATGTAAACAGGAAACAATATAAATGGGATAACTTTGCTTTTGATTAACACTGGTTTTCTGCTACAACTTCACTTTTTGAGAGACACGTGTGGATCTCGGTATTTCCTGTGACAATTTTGAGGGCAATATGTGTCATATATTCCCTGAATCCACTGAATGAGTAGGATGTGACACGGAAATCAATCTGCTTTTGTCGGAGTTTAAACACATTGAATTCAGAGTTTTCTTTCTTCCTAAACTGGTTGCCTAACCAAGATTAAAGAGCATAATCAGGATATGCTATTTACCCATAGCTGGAGGTGAAATAGTGGATCACACCGTTCCAGAGTATTAGCTTTATGGAAAATGCAAAAAAATATTCGCCAGGATTTGAACTCGTGTCGTTGTCCATTGCTAAAATGATATATATCATAAAGATGAAATTCTGTTAAGTAATCTATTCGAAATTCCCAAAACAATCCTCTGTTAAATTATTATCATGAAAAACCATTTGGTATTTTAGTTATTGTTTGTTATGAATCCTTTTTTCTATCTTCCCCATCAACCTTTAAACAAACAAAAAAATCCTGCACCAAAAACTACACATTTTAAAATTAATTCCCTATCAACAGATGAATTTTATCAAGTTATTTCATCGCAATAATTCGCAAAAATGCCCTCGTAAATTCTATTTCTTGCCATATTTCAATCCAAATTAATTTTAAATGTTGTATACATTGCTTTTTATTTTTAAAATCTGATCAGGATATTTGTTTAAATATCGTATTAGCAAAAATCTAATTTGTAAATAGATTTAATTTTCTAAATCTTTCTTGGACAGGTAAGTTTCCAGTTCGAGGAGAATATTATGGAAAAACGTCTACCATGAATTAGTAAATTCCATTTATAATTCTGGAAGTTCAATTAGACAACCTCTCTATCTTTCTTTTTATTCAATTAGTTAATTCTAATATCACTAATGCTTCCCCGTAAACTATAATATCTTATTCTTTTAATAACGGTTCACTTTTGTTTGATGTCCTCCAATCTCCCAATTGACCCATATAAATCATTCAGTCATTTTGTTTAGAAAGGAAAAATAAGATTGGCGATTATAAATCAATGGTGGACACGTCTCCCATGTTTATGAACCGCTAAACCTTGAAAGGGTAAATAAAAACCATTCATAAGCAATGTATTCGAACTAAACTCAAAAATGAGCGTCAATAGTATGGTGTCATTATTTACAGTTTAGATAGAATGTTCCAAAAAGAAATTAAAGACCTACAGGTGTTTTGCACTCTCAACTCAATACGCATAAAAATATAATGTGATTCTATGCTTTTAACCCAAAGTTCATTGTAAAAAAGGGCTAGTAAACATTCAATAGCAAACAATATAATTTCATAAATCCCATAACTAAACACAACACCTGGGTTCTTTCATACTGAGGGAATTATCTTACTTTTGCCGAAAGAGTCTATCTCCTCGCTGCGTTTGCTGTTTGTCCCACTGGGTAGTTAAGCGTGTTCATTAAAACGCTTGCCTTCCTGTTTTAGCTGGACGTTTCTTTCAACCGAACCTGCTATGGGCTAGAGTCTATCTACCCCCTTCTCGGTGGGGCTTTTGTCCTCCCCCTACATTACTGAACTCCTTTATACAGCATGGACTATCTTATAGTTCCATGTCTGTAACATTATATGTAGGTATCATTGGTTACTCCCTCATGTTAGACACTAAATATTGTATATGTATTTACATGTTCTATTCTCCTGTATAATTATGTATCTTATCGTTTCCATGTGCTGTTAATATATTAAATCTTTTGTCTACAGCGTGTCGGAATTGTATATTATTCCAATTACTTTTTGCCGGAAGAGTTATCTTCTATAATACCAATATTTTTTTTTTAAACTGCAAACAGTCGGCTTCATGGATTTCTAAAAATATTAGATCAATAAACGAATATGATTCCATAATTAACACAATTTAAATAATCAGCACACTAAATTAAACACATGATTTATTTTTCTCTAAGTACAACAATAACAAGAATTTCGAGTAAAGACGGATCACTCTATCCAGCCAGGAGACCGACCTAGTGTTGATTGATAAAAAAGAAGAACTTTCCACGGGTGTACTTTGCGGTTCCAGCAGACCAAAGTTGGTAGATGAAGGAAAACGAAAAGGGGTACACATTACTGAACTTTGCAAGAGAGAATTGAAAGTGAATAACAATTATCATATGCGCATTTTGAACGTCCTAAAAAGGCTTGGAAAAAAGGACTGGATGAATTGAAATCAGAGAAGGAATTGAGACCATCTAGACTACTGCGTTGCTGCCTCGGCTAGAATAACTCAAAAGAGTCCTGGGAACTGAGGGACATGCTGTCACTTCAGACTCCAAGTAAAATACCATCAGCTAACGCTGTATGAAAACCTCATAATGTAATAATGAAATAGATAAGATGCAGTAGAATAGCAAGCGCTGACTGTGTGGAGACAGAGACGAAAACGGTTAATCGTTGTAGCAAATGAGTAAACAAGCACAAAAGAGTACAAGACTAGAAATGATCTCGTGGGGAAAGGTAATCCACTGGGAATTGTGCAAGAATTCAATTTCAACATACAACTAAATGGTACATGCACAAGCCCTGAAACGTGTCCTGCAGAAAGAGACGCATAATATGCTCTGGGACTCGAGGTACTGATGGATCACTTAATCCCAGACAGTATTGACTGACAGAAGTAGTGAACCTGTTATCTTTGATTTTCCGACCGGACGACCAGCAAGTGGAAATGAAAGAAAAAGAAAGATAGACAATATTTGGACTAGCCAGAGAATGAGAAAACTGTGGAACAATGAAGGGGAGATCATACGAATTGTAATGGTACCTTGGACCACTCCCCAAGGCTCGGGAAAGGAATTTGGGGATAGAAATCAGAGGGAGAATCGATGGACCATCCAAACTACCCTAGTGGCGAACAAACAGCAACGCACGAGGAGATAACTCTTCCGGCAAAAGTAAGATAATCCCTACAGTATGAAGAACCCAGGTCTGTTTGTTGTTTAGTTATGGGGGATTATGAATTTATATTGTTGCTATTGATGTTTACAGCCTTTTTACAATGGACTTTGGTTAAAAAGCATAGAATCACATAATTTTCTTATTGCGTATGATTGAGAGTGGCAAAAACTGTTAGGTCTTTAATTTCTTATGACATTCTACTTGTAATAATGACACCGATTACTATTGACCCTTTTTGGTTTAGTCGATACATTTGCTAATGAATGGTTTTACCTTTAAGCCCTTTCAAAGGTTTAGCGGTTTCAAATAAACAATTGGGGAGATTCGTTCCACCATTGATTTATAATCGCCAATTATTTCCTTCTTAAAACAAAATGACCTGAATGATTTGAAATGAGTTACCAATGCGGAGATTGGAGGAACATACAAAACAAAAGTGAAAACCGTTATTAAAAAGATAAGATATTATAGTACGGGGAAGCATTAGTGATATTAAGAATTAACTAATTGAATAAAAGAAGATAGAAGGTGTCTAATTGGAAACTCCAGAATATAAATGGGGAATTACTAATTATGGTTAGACGTTTTTCATAATATTTTCTCCTCGAACTTGGAAACTTACTGTCAAGAAAAGATTTAGAAAATAAATCTATTTACTAATTAGATTTTTTGCCCTAATACGTATTTAAACCAAATATTCCTGATCAGATTTTAAAATAAAAGCAATGGTATACAACATTTTAAAATTAATTGGATGAAAATTATGGCAAGAAATAGAATTTACGGGGCATTTTTGCGAATTATGGATGAATAACTTGATAAAATTCATCTGTTATAGGATTATTTTAAAATGTGTGATGTTTTGTTGCAAGGATTTTTTTTGTTTGTTAAAGGTTGATGGAGAGATAGAAAAAAGATTCATAACAAAACAATAACTAAATACAATGGTTTTCGATGATAATAATTAACAGGCAGATTTTTGGGAACTTTCGGATAGTTACTTAACAGAATTTCACTGTAGATATATATCATGGAGCCAATGGACACTACACGAAGTTCAAATCTTGGGCTAATATTTTTTATGCCATTTTCCATAAGCTATAACTCTGGGAACGGTGTGAATCCAAACTATTTTCCTCCAGCTATGGGTAAATAGCATCCTGATTATGCTCTTTTAATCTTGGTTAGGGCAACCAGTTTAGAAGAAAGAAAACTCTGAATTCAAATGCTGTTAAACTCCACAAAAGCAATTGATTCGTAGTCAATCCTACTCATTCAGTGGATTCAGGGAATATATGACAACATATTGCCCTCAAAATTGTCACAGGAAATTTACCGAAGGATCCCAACACGGTCTCTCAAAACAGTAAGTTGTAGCAGAAACCAGTGTATCAAAATCAAAGTTATCCATTTATATTAGTATCCCTGTTTACATTATTTACTAGGACTTAATTCGTCAGTACAAGAGAAATAACGAGTAAAGACGTACATGTTTCTTAAGCTTCATGGTGTAATATTGTGGCCTTGAAAAGCAGCATTGTTTCAGTCACTTAAAACTGTTTATCTACAAAGACGGAAAAATAAAATACTCTAAAATGGTACTCTCTAATTAACAACCTGTGATCTCTCAAAATAAGAGTGTTGTAATGCTTATAACTAATACATGTAGACTTGTTCCTAATGTTAATTAAGTAGGGTAAGTAGAGTGGCCTAGTGGCTAACGGGCTCAGTCTCCGCTATTACGATCAGTTTGGACTAAATACCCTTAGAAAACGTATGAATCCACTCATCCTCTTGCCCTCTTTAAATGATACGACTACTGTTCTTTCTACAAAGGATGATTTTGGCATTAATACCACATAAGATTGATATGCCATTAACAAAGAATATCAAAGGCCTAATAGAAGATTAGACATAATAAGATTAACAGATTTTTTGTGAGAAAATGAATTTTTTCATTAATATATAAAAGCTGCACCAACATTTCAGGCGAAATTAAAGTGTTAAAAGGCTTCCTGAAATTAAAGAAGTTTAGAAATAAATAAATAAGATAACACATATTGACGCGCTCTTGTAAAAAACAGTTCGATTGTTAGTTCCAATGTTTTTTCGATACAGATATGTAGAATTTAATTAGTGAAGCATGAGAGGTGATTTGAACTGATTGTGTTTTTGAGTCACTAAGTGGCCCATTGACTGCATTATGATGTCTTAAGCGAAATTATTTCACAAAACAACTCGCAAAGGAGCGTCATTTGAAATGATAAACCCACTGTTCAAATTTACACATTTTGAAACTAATTTTTCCGCGGAGCCGCCGGATGTACTCAGATGCGTAGATTACTGATCTACAGAAAGAAATATTTACTGGAATGAGCTGTGTTCAATTCTCCAAATGCGTTCGTAACACAATTTTTTTATATTTGGTGTTTTTTTTAATAAACTTAAAACATTAGTTATGAAAGCAGTTCATGAGAAATGTAGGGTACAGATAAGACCACCTACATAGCATTTATTGACCCACACAAAGCTTAACCCTGTAAGCTGGAGTGCGTCTTTCGCTTTCAGGTTGATTGAAAGAATAGGCGCCCCCAACTTCTCCCCATCTTTTCAGATCGCTTTCACACCGGAACATGCAAGGCACCATCCAGTTTGAATGGGTCCACCTCAAAACCCATTTAGAAATGTCCTTTGTGTGTCAAGCGAGGGATGCGAGTTGGCACCCACTCTGTTTGGGATCTTGTTTTCCCTTCTTCTCGCTCCAAGCTTTTGGTGAAGCAACTTTACAAGGAAAGTTGTAACCTGTTCAATCTCAGTCATCTAAATGCCGAAAATAAAGTCTGGCCCAATTGTCATTCGGTCACATGCTATTTGCTGATGACGCAGCAGGTTAGCCCACTCCTAGAATACCTGCAAACACTCATGGCCTGTTCAAACCACAAACCTTCCAGGACTTCAGCCTGACCATTAGTATTAAAGAAAACCAAGGGACGATGGGCCAGGTGACCGGAAACCCCTCCCGTCACCATCGATTACATCCCTGGAAGCCCGAAACACCATCACTACTTTGGATCTACCATCACCGACAACTGTCACTTGATATTGAACTCCGATCGGAAAAAGCCTGCCTCAACTTTTGGGAAAGCTCACAGCATAAGAGTTGTGGGGCACAGAAAGCTCACTATCCGTACAAAGGTACAAAGTGTATAGCGGCATGTGTTTCAGCCACCCTCATGTACTTGGAAGTGAGAAACATGGACACTGGTACTCCCACCCAAGAGCGGCGGCTAATACTCTTTACCTTCGGTACCCTTAGCGTATACTGGCATCACCTGGAGGGGAGAGGATCACTAACACAGCACTTTCTAGAGAGAGCTCAACTCCCCAGCTTGATTTCTCTACTTCAAACAGCGTTTGTCCGCCGGAGATGATGGACGAAATTCCGGAGGGGACATCCTCTATACAGAACTTCGTCTGGTAAGAGACAGATTGGTTTGCCCTTCAGCTGCGTTTCAATGATGTCTGCAGGAATGATCCCAGATGCTTTGGCATTGCTCCTTTTAGCTGGGAAAATTTGCTTAGGACGCCCTTGGACGACAGGCTCTCGTAGAGGACTGTTCATGTCTGAAGTCACCCTGACGCAAGCTTAAACGGTTCAGAAGAAAGCAGCGGCAACAAAGGCTATGGACATCTAACATTTGCAAGGACAGCATCACATGCGTCAACTGTGGTCGTGTATGTTTCAAACATTGGACTTATACAGTCACAGGAGGCGCTTCATTTGCGGCACAAAACCTATATTATAAATTCGTTCCAAGACTGATCTCTTCTT
>JALAJA010001817.1:0-22728 GCA_023376005.1 Doryteuthis pealeii | reverse complement strand
GGAAGAGAGATAGTCAAATCTACATCAGCATAGGGCGATCAGCGTAATATAATGTTTAACGAGATATATAAACGGAGCATTATTAATATAGCTAAATGAGTGCCCCATACCGCTGATCTTGTGCCAAACAAAGCTAAACTGATATGATAAATCTATACCAGCAGATAGTATGTACTTATTTTCCTCGCATGATATAATATTTCGGAAGCCAGATGAGCTAATCATTATTAAAATCTTTCTCTCTCACTGAGTCCTCTGTACTCCCGATTTATATAAAATCTGCGCTGTCTGTACTTATTTTATACTATTTGCTTCCTAATAAAAATGCCATGTCGAAATCAATCGGTTTTATTCTGAAGCGTTTTGTTCCTTCACATTTTATTCACAATAATTGTGTAAATGAAACTACACCAATCTTTTCTCATACAAGCCTGCAATAGAAATTTTTTAAGAAAATATATTTGCGGATATTACAATTTCATTCTAAATAAATTCTACATTAGAATGTGTATTTAAATTCTTATATTGAAAAGTTAATAGATCTTTGTATTATATAGGCTTCCATATATTACTGTGGTCAGTCATAGGAAATATTTAATATTCAATATCAGAATAAAGTTATAACTCATCAGAATGGACCTTATGTAGCAAAGAATTTTACAGAGAAGTTTACATGTTTCAATTATTCGGTATTTATAAATGTTAAATCTTTAAATTTCTATTTAGAAAAAAATCTTTATTTTGCTTAAGGATTAAGTTTAGTATTCTTGGTGGAAATTTTCAAAATTTACCTGTTGTCTGCGTCACAAACATTTTACACTTGTCATGTTGATACATATAAAATCTAGAATTATCCGTTTCTTAATTTTGCTTTCTGTTATATGTGTCACAAAAATTCTATTTGCGTAATGATATTAATCTGTTTTTATAGAACATACAATGTTTTTCTTCTCTAATGATATTAATATTTGAAAAGTGTACAATGGTTCGCTCCTTCAATGATCATAAGCGTGTTAGATATTTCTTTTTTTCTATGAAATAATGCTCACCGCTAATTGATGTGACTTGGCTTTTATTTTTTTCAAGAAATTTGACTGTTTGAAATAAACCTTAGGTAACGTACAATGATTTATACGTTCCTTTTGTTTATGTTCATATATTTAAAATTATTGAAAATACATTGGATAACTAAAGCTTTTTAAGAATTACTGTTTCATTCTAAGCTAAGAAAATTGCACAAAATAGTGAATTGTGAAAATACTTATTCAACCTGAAAAATATCGGCTTGTTAAAATCTCAAAATTAACAGAAATAGCAGTTCACACAAAACCAATCGAGATAGAAAAAAGTTCCCGATTGTTTAAAAATATTTTGTCATAGGAATGCATCAGCAATTAAAATTGATCCTTTATTATGAAATAATGATGATACAAGAGAAGTTATTACTTTTATTGCGAATGTTTTGACTTTGTGGCAAATTATCCGCTTGAAAGATGTGTACGGAGATGTAAGGACAGACGATCGCCTGAAGGAAAAAAATAAAAAAAAATAAAAAAAAATTGTGGTAGTAGATAAATCGATCGCCTGAACGAACAGCCCCCCTCCCACCCAAAAAAAAATAATAAAATAATAAAATGATAAAATAAAATAGTGGTATTACATGAATTGATGAAAATTTTTAGTTAACTTCGGGAAATTGGCAAAACTAATGAATCGAATGCTGCCATTCCCGCCTCGGGTGAAGTCTCCGACTCCGTATCTTCGTCGCCATGCAGCAGACTTTCCAACCCGCTCTAGGAAATCGTTGTGATGTGTGTCTTCTACCACGTGGTGACACTGTGGCATGGGCGCAGATCCTTCACGTGGCGGGTATCCAGTCCACCACGAACAACTGTGGGCTGATTATTTTGCCCACCTCACCCTAAGTGCTGTGCTTGGGACATGAGGACACTGTCACGGCGTCAACCCCGTTCACTCTAACTTCGTATCGATGGATCCCGTTGGTGGGTGCAGTGGACGGTGATACATTGTCTTTAGGGTATGACATTGTATCTGTAGAGAGGATGGGACAGAGTTTCATGGTCGCAATTCGCTTCGTCGTGCGGTGTCAACGCATCGCTATGCCATTCCCGACTGGGGCGTATGTGCAACGGAATCGCAGGATAATTTTCCACTCATGTGCAAAAGCTCTAAACTTACTGCTGCAGAAGGCTATGTCGTTGTCCGAAAGTAGCACGTGCGGTGGAATCACGCTTGCCGAATCATGTCTCACCAACTGCTTCCAAATGCAGCTACAGTCTGTGACTGTTTCGAAATGAAAGGAACCATAATGCGTGTTCCCCTGCCAGTTCCTATTACCCTCCAGCTTTTCTTTTCCCAGTGGATTGGTGCTGGGTTAATGGACTGGCGTTTTTCACACGTCCGTATGGCCCACTTAACGCCTGCGTTTTTAGCCGCTCATAAAACTCTCTTGATATGGAAAGTGGTGCGCCGCACTGCCGGATGTCCACTGCTTCTGTGGATGGACATGATTTGGCGCACGTTCAACTCATCCACGTGGACGGTGCCGATCAGTGGCTCGAGCCCGTTGTCCTTCTTGATCGTGTTAAACCAGCGCTGCTCTACACTCGTCCGTCGGCTATATTCCGACTCGATGGAACCAACGTCACGTCTACAGTCAGTTCATACTCCTTCGCGAAAACCTTGGGTGTGCTCAGTCGCCTTCTGATGAGCATCTCGAATTGTGCCTTTGTACGCACTCACGCTTTTCCAGTGAGAGTGTCCGATATGCATTGGTACACGCACACTGACACTGTACACACGTGCAGCACGTTATCCTGTGACTGAAGAGCAGAATTGATGCCTTTCAATATGATGTTCAGTTCGGCTAAGTTGATATGTTGGTTGTCATCTTCAGGTCGCAGCCAACAAGCGGCCTTCAACACTGTCTCGTACCTCTCCAAAGCTACTCCGGTTGCTATGGAACTGACATTGACCAACCCGTTCAACTCCCAGCCGTCCACGTACGAATCCCCACTAGCCGGATAATGCCGCAGCAGAGAATCCATGGTCTCGAACATCATGCGCTGATGGAGGGTGTCCCTTACTTCATCATCCCACCCGTTGGTGACCGAACTTGCTCTCCTCTTGAATATTCCGCAAGCCACACAAAGCCAAGCACACACCGGGAGGTGCCTGACAAGCTTCCCACACAAGGAGAACCGTGTCCGTCGCGTAACGACATTGGGAGGCTTCTGGAATCATGCACCCTCGCTTCCACCGCAGTTAACCACGTACCATCCCCGACCACCAATTCCACAACCCGTGTACCGTCTTTCAACTGTTCTGGGTCCTTGCTGTCGAAACGTCAGCAAAGCCAAACGCTGAGAGTCCGTCAAGGCACCATAATGCTGCCAGTTCCTATTACCCTCCAGCTTTTCTTTCCCAAGTCGATTGGTGCTGGGTTAATGGACTGGCGCTCTTCACACGTCCGTATGGCCCACTTAACGCCTGCGTTTTTAGTCACTGGTCAAACTCTCTTGATATGGAAGGTGGTGCGCCGCACTGCCGGATGTCCACTGCTTCTGTGGATGGACATGATTTGGCGCACGTTCAACTCATCCACGTTGACGGTGCCGATCAGTTGCTCGGGTCTGTTGTCCTTCTTGATCGAGTTAAACCAGCGCTGCTTTACACTCGTCCGTCTGTCGGCTATATTCCGACTCCATGGAACCAACGTCACGTCTACCGTCAGTTCATACTCCTTCACGAATACCTTGGGTGTGCTCAGTCGCCTTCTGATGAGCATCTCGAATTGTGCCTTTGTACGCACCCACACTTTCCCAGTGAGAGTGTCCGATACGCATTGGTACATGCATACTGACACTGTACTCACTTGCAGCACGTTGCCCTGCGACTGAAGAGCCAAATTGATGCCTTTCAATATAATGTTCAGTTCGACTAAGTTGATATGTTGGGTGTCATCTTCAGGTCGCAACCAACAAGCACAGCACAGAATCCATGGCATCGAAGATCATGCTCTGAGGGAGGCTTTCCTTTACCTCATCATCCCTTTCGTTGGTGACCGAACTTGCTCTCCTCTTGAATATTCCGCAAGCCACACAAAGCCAAGCACACACCGGTAGGTGCCTGACAAGCTTCCCACACAATGAGAACAGTGTCTGTCGCGTAACGACATTGGGAGAATTCTGGAATCATGCACCCTCCCTTCTACAGCAGTTAACCACCTTCCATACACGACCACCAATCCCAGCACCCGTGTACCGTCTTTCAATTGTTCTGGATTATTGGTGTCCAAACTTCAGCAAAGCCAAACGCTGCGAGTCCGTCAAGGCTCCATAATGCGTGTTCATCTGCATGTTCCTATTCTTCTCCAGCTTTTCTTTTCTCAGTGGATTGGTGCTGGATTAATGGACTGGCGTTCTTCACACGTCCGTATGGCCCACTTAACGCCTGCTTTTTGTCGCTGATCAAACTCTCTTGATATGGAAGGTGGTGCGCCGCACTACCGGATGTCCACTGCTTCTGTGTATGGAGAAGATTTGGCGCACATTCAACTCATCCACGAGGACTGTTCCGATCAGTGGCTCGAGCCCGTTGTCCTTCTTGATCGTGTTAAACCAGGACTGCTTTACCCTCGTCCGTCTGTCGGCTATATTTCGACTCGACGGAACCAACGTCACGTCTACGGTCAGCTCATACTCCTTCAAGAATACCTTGGGTGTGCTCGGTCGCCTTCTGATGAGCATCTCGAATTGTGCCTTTGTACGCACTCACGCTTTCCCAGTGAAAGTGTCCGATACGCATTGGGACACGCACACTGACACTGTACTCTCGTGCAGTACGTTACCCGGCGACTGAAGAGCCGAATTGATGTCATTCAATATGATGTTCAGTTCGGCTAAGTTGATATGTTGGTTGTCATCTTCAGGTCGCAGCCTACAAGTGACCTTCAACACTGTCTCGTACCTCTCCAAAGCTACTCCGGTTGCTAGGGAACTGGCATTGACCCACCCGTTCAGCTCTCAGCCGTCCACGTACAAATACCCTCTAGTCGGACAATGCCGCAGCAGAGAATCCATGGTCTCGAACATCATGCGCTGATGGAGGGTGTCCCTTACCTCATCATCCCACCCGTTGGTGACCGAACTTGCTCTCCTCTTGAATATTCCGCAAGCCACACAAAGCCAAGCACACACCGGGAGGTGCCTGACAAGCTTCCCACACAAGGAGAACCGTGTCCGTCGCGTAACGACATTGGGAGGCTTCTGGAATTATGCACCCTCGCTTCCACCGTAGTTAACCACGTACCATCCCCGACCACCAATTCCAGCACCCGTGTACCGTCTTTCATTCCACAACCGGAAAATCTCTTGCCGATGTGCTGAACTTGGGCAAGTGCCTGTTTGCCATCATTCACCGAAATAGCTTACGTCAAAATGAATAAGAGAGAGAGAGGGAGAGAGAGAGGGGAGAGAGAGAGGGAGAGAGAGAGAGAGAGAGAGAGAGAGAGAGAGAGGAAGAGAAAGAGAGAGAGAGAGAGAGATTGTCTCAAATTATTATTGTTCAAATGTAAATGTAAATTTAGTTTCTAAACATGTAGAGATAAACATTTAGAATTAATTAGTAAAACATCTAGAAAATACAGGAGAACATAGAGGAAAATAAAGCCAACTGACTCAGGAAAACATGAAAGACTAAGCAGGGAACAACAGTGATTCGTTTCGCGATCATTTATATTACAATTCAAAAAAAATTCGCTACTTTTTTCAATTTTCAATAGATTTTACGTGACATTCAGCTGACATCTATGATCTTTATGGCAATGGGTCAGATACCTTCTGCGGAGAGGGCCCACCTGATAATTTTCCCTACCAAAGTAGACGAGATTGTTTAGCTGTGTTAAAGAGAAAGTTAAAATAAAACTGAAAATAAACAAAATGATTACTAGAACCAGCGCTAAATTATGATGTAGCCAAGGGCGACTTAAGGTGCTGTCAATAAAAATTGAGAGAAGTAGAAATTAGTCTGTTTTTAAATTATTAAGATCATATTTCTCCTTTGATGCTATCCCGGTTCCATTGAGTTTACTTTCTTTAGATTTTCTCTTCTCTTTTGTAGATATTTTATCTTCAACACACTAATTCTAGTCTCTTCATTGTGTTGATATTTGACAAATTTACAATTATCAGTTTATTAATTCGTTTTTCTCTTCTTTGCGTCACAAAAATTCTAATGACGTCATGATAGTAATCCTTTGTAAAAAGAAAATAGAATTTTCTTTAGTCAAAAAAGATTTCGATTGTTCATTCCATCATTGATCATAATCCTGTTAGATATTTCTCTTTTATATAAATTAATCCTCATCGCATAGATAGAAACAATTATAAGGTTTTTATTTGTATACGTGTCTTATACAACAGACTGTTGCATTCCCTATAAATACGTCGATAGTTGCTGAGTAAATCACTTTTATTCGCCGACGTCTCTTTACAGCATCTAGTTCGTGTTTCTAACACTCACCAAAGCCAAACGTAAGTCTTTATATTTTCATCAAACTTATTTTCTCCTTCTTATAATTCTAATCACATTTATGTCAACTAAATCTGATTTTATTTGCTGTTTAGTCCTAATTGACTTACATATATGTGAAGTGTAAACTCATTTGCCAGTGTCTTTCTTTCTAATGAACGATTTGAATATAAGTTCGTTTTCTTTTCGTAGATCACCATGAACGGAAAAGTTATTTTCATATTGGCCCTCTGTGTCATGTCCGCCTTTGTAGGTAAGAGAAATTATTTTACATTTTCTCAATATTTCAATTGATCATAATATCTAAATGTACCAAAGCCAATACTGTTAATACAATGTTTCCCAATAAATATATACGTTTTACTTCATATAACACGCCTACAATTGTTGATCATTAATTTAACTCCATTATTTTAATCCTGAAAATATCTCGATTATAAAATATAATTTTATATCAGATATCCATTCATGTTATAAACATTGAAAAGTAATCTCTTTTAGTGTATTTTCAAATACAATATATTGAATCCGAGGAGAATAATTGATTTGAAACATTCATTGATAATTATTTACTGTTTTAGTCATCCGATTCATTATCAGAAAGATAAACGCAATTAATAATTTTGCTCTTTATATTTTGTTACGTCCTCAATTCTGAAGTTAATTCCTTCTGAACTTTAGAGAAATATAATTTTATCATTCACAAAATAAAACTGATCTTCAAAAATCTCAATGTGAAAAGAACATTTTAATTTCTCTTTTCGTTCATTCTGTTTCATAGTGAGCCAAGCTGCAGTGGTTACCGAACAACCTACATGTAACGAAGAGGAAGGCGGTAGCGGAGATCAATCAAATAATGATGTTCCATGTCCCTTAGAAGAAATCACAACAGATGAAAACGTCGAACAATGATCACTTTATATTTTGTAATTTTTATTCATGCAAAATAAAAGTAGATTGTTGAATTAAATTTTTGTCTTTGTTTTTTTTTTATATGAAATATTTACAAACATAAAGATATAATTCATTGTATAAATTAAGCATTTGCACACACAGAGACACACACACACACATACACACAGAGACACGCACATGAACAACTATACACAAAGGAATAAATATATACATACAAACTCATATACACAAACATGTGTGCGTGCATGCACATACACACCTACACACACATGTATATATGTGTATATACGGATGTTTATATATAAATATATATATCATATATATACACACACACATATGCACACACACACACACATATATATATATATATATATTTATATACATATATATACATACATAAAGGCATTTATAGATAGATAGATAGATAGATAGATAGATAGATAGATAGATAGATAGATAGATAGATAAGCGTAGATATATTATTTTCAAAACACTTTGGACCTTCTTGCCATTGTAGTATGTTTTTACTGCCTAGTGCTTCAAAATTTGACACCAATCAATCTATTTTCATTTGCGCTTTAACCGCTCGTAATTAATCTAGTAATAAACATATGATACGATTGTGACGACTACTAAATATCAAATATTTACGAAATGTAAGAAAATGTAATTAATAGTTAAATTCTTTCACAATTTTACCATTATTCGGACTGAAAAGGAATAATTATGAGGATGTAAGTAGAAACGACGTGAATAATTCACCATGAATACACTGAGTATTTCAGCATTGATGTGAAATGAAATTATGTCAATAGAAGATTGAAGACTAAGAATTAATGTTTTCATAAGAAATATTTTCAACGCAAAGAACCCATCGCTATTTGAATGTGTAACATCTCGACAATTAAAAACTTTTGCTTAGACACATTCAGTTACTTTGTGATAATTTTGCTTTCTATTTTCTTATTTATTTTGCAGCAGACACATTCTTCAAATGGCAAGATAATTAATATTAACGGAATCTTTGGTTAAAATATATTTCTATGAAATAGATTTTTCTCTGTGTTCAGAATACATTGCAAATGCCCTCTCGGCCGCTTATGCCTGTTAGTTCCATCATGTTTGCATTCTCTAGTCAAATCTACATCAGCATAGGGCGATCAGCGTAATATAATGTTTAACGAGATATATAAACGGAGCATTATTAATATAGCTAAATGAGTGCCCCATACCGCTGATCTTGTGCCAAACAAAGCTAAACTGATATGATAAATCTATACCAGCAGATAGTATGTACTTATTTTCCTCGCATGATATAATATTTCGGAAGCCAGATGAGCTAATCATTATTAAAATCTTTCTCTCTCACTGAGTCCTCTGTACTCCCGATTTATATAAAATCTGCGCTGTCTGTACTTATTTTATACTATTTGCTTCCTAATAAAAATGCCATGTCGAAATCAATCGGTTTTATTCTGAAGCGTTTTGTTCCTTCACATTTTATTCACAATAATTGTGTAAATGAAACTACACCAATCTTTTCTCATACAAGCCTGCAATAGAAATTTTTTAAGAAAATATATTTGCGGATATTACAATTTCATTCTAAATAAATTCTACATTAGAATGTGTATTTAAATTCTTATATTGAAAAGTTAATAGATCTTTGTATTATATAGGCTTCCATATATTACTGTGGTCAGTCATAGGAAATATTTAATATTCAATATCAGAATAAAGTTATAACTCATCAGAATGGACCTTATGTAGCAAAGAATTTTACAGAGAAGTTTACATGTTTCAATTATTCGGTATTTATAAATGTTAAATCTTTAAATTTCTATTTAGAAAAAAATCTTTATTTTGCTTAAGGATTAAGTTTAGTATTCTTGGTGGAAATTTTCAAAATTTACCTGTTGTCTGCGTCACAAACATTTTACACTTGTCATGTTGATACATATAAAATCTAGAATTATCCGTTTCTTAATTTTGCTTTCTGTTATATGTGTCACAAAAATTCTATTTGCGTAATGATATTAATCTGTTTTTATAGAACATACAATGTTTTTCTTCTCTAATGATATTAATATTTGAAAAGTGTACAATGGTTCGCTCCTTCAATGATCATAAGCGTGTTAGATATTTCTTTTTTTCTATGAAATAATGCTCACCGCTAATTGATGTGACTTGGCTTTTATTTTTTTCAAGAAATTTGACTGTTTGAAATAAACCTTAGGTAACGTACAATGATTTATACGTTCCTTTTGTTTATGTTCATATATTTAAAATTATTGAAAATACATTGGATAACTAAAGCTTTTTAAGAATTACTGTTTCATTCTAAGCTAAGAAAATTGCACAAAATAGTGAATTGTGAAAATACTTATTCAACCTGAAAAATATCGGCTTGTTAAAATCTCAAAATTAACAGAAATAGCAGTTCACACAAAACCAATCGAGATAGAAAAAAAGTTCCCGATTGTTTAAAAATATTTTGTCATAGGAATGCATCAGCAATTAAAATTGATCCTTTATTATGAAATAATGATGATACAAGAGAAGTTATTACTTTTATTGCGAATGTTTTGACTTTGTGGCAAATTATCCGCTTGAAAGATGTGTACGGAGATGTAAGGACAGACGATCGCCTGAAGGAAAAAAATAAAAAAAAAAAAAAATTGTGGTAGTAGATAAATCGATCGCCTGAACGAACAGCCCCCCTCCCACCCAAAAAAAAATAATAAAATAATAAAATGATAAAATAAAATAGTGGTATTACATGAATTGATGAAAATTTTTAGTTAACTTCGGGAAATTGGCAAAACTAATGAATCGAATGCTGCCATTCCCGCCTCGGGTGAAGTCTCCGACTCCGTATCTTCGTCGCCATGCAGCAGACTTTCCAACCCGCTCTAGGAAATCGTTGTGATGTGTGTCTTCTACCACGTGGTGACACTGTGGCATGGGCGCAGATCCTTCACGTGGCGGGTATCCAGTCCACCACGAACAACTGTGGGCTGATTATTTTGCCCACCTCACCCTAAGTGCTGTGCTTGGGACATGAGGACACTGTCACGGCGTCAACCCCGTTCACTCTAACTTCGTATCGATGGATCCCGTTGGTGGGTGCAGTGGACGGTGATACATTGTCTTTAGGGTATGACATTGTATCTGTAGAGAGGATGGGACAGAGTTTCATGGTCGCAATTCGCTTCGTCGTGCGGTGTCAACGCATCGCTATGCCATTCCCGACTGGGGCGTAAACGGAATCGCAGGATAATTTTCCACTCATGTGCAAAAGCTCTAAACTTACTGCTGCAGAAGGCTATGTCGTTGTCCGAAAGTAGCACGTGCGGTGGAATCACGCTTGCCGAATCATGTCTCACCAACTGCTTCCAAATGCAGCTACAGTCTGTGACTGTTTCGAAATGAAAGGAACCATAATGCGTGTTCCCCTGCCAGTTCCTATTACCCTCCAGCTTTTCTTTTCCCAGTGGATTGGTGCTGGGTTAATGGACTGGCGTTTTTCACACGTCCGTATGGCCCACTTAACGCCTGCGTTTTTAGCCGCTCATAAAACTCTCTTGATATGGAAAGTGGTGCGCCGCACTGCCGGATGTCCACTGCTTCTGTGGATGGACATGATTTGGCGCACGTTCAACTCATCCACGTGGACGGTGCCGATCAGTGGCTCGAGCCCGTTGTCCTTCTTGATCGTGTTAAACCAGCGCTGCTCTACACTCGTCCGTCGGCTATATTCCGACTCGATGGAACCAACGTCACGTCTACAGTCAGTTCATACTCCTTCGCGAAAACCTTGGGTGTGCTCAGTCGCCTTCTGATGAGCATCTCGAATTGTGCCTTTGTACGCACTCACGCTTTTCCAGTGAGAGTGTCCGATATGCATTGGTACACGCACACTGACACTGTACACACGTGCAGCACGTTATCCTGTGACTGAAGAGCAGAATTGATGCCTTTCAATATGATGTTCAGTTCGGCTAAGTTGATATGTTGGTTGTCATCTTCAGGTCGCAGCCAACAAGCGGCCTTCAACACTGTCTCGTACCTCTCCAAAGCTACTCCGGTTGCTATGGAACTGACATTGACCAACCCGTTCAACTCCCAGCCGTCCACGTACGAATCCCCACTAGCCGGATAATGCCGCAGCAGAGAATCCATGGTCTCGAACATCATGCGCTGATGGAGGGTGTCCCTTACTTCATCATCCCACCCGTTGGTGACCGAACTTGCTCTCCTCTTGAATATTCCGCAAGCCACACAAAGCCAAGCACACACCGGGAGGTGCCTGACAAGCTTCCCACACAAGGAGAACCGTGTCCGTCGCGTAACGACATTGGGAGGCTTCTGGAATCATGCACCCTCGCTTCCACCGCAGTTAACCACGTACCATCCCCGACCACCAATTCCACAACCCGTGTACCGTCTTTCAACTGTTCTGGGTCCTTGCTGTCGAAACGTCAGCAAAGCCAAACGCTGAGAGTCCGTCAAGGCACCATAATGCTGCCAGTTCCTATTACCCTCCAGCTTTTCTTTCCCAAGTCGATTGGTGCTGGGTTAATGGACTGGCGCTCTTCACACGTCCGTATGGCCCACTTAACGCCTGCGTTTTTAGTCACTGGTCAAACTCTCTTGATATGGAAGGTGGTGCGCCGCACTGCCGGATGTCCACTGCTTCTGTGGATGGACATGATTTGGCGCACGTTCAACTCATCCACGTTGACGGTGCCGATCAGTTGCTCGGGTCTGTTGTCCTTCTTGATCGAGTTAAACCAGCGCTGCTTTACACTCGTCCGTCTGTCGGCTATATTCCGACTCCATGGAACCAACGTCACGTCTACCGTCAGTTCATACTCCTTCACGAATACCTTGGGTGTGCTCAGTCGCCTTCTGATGAGCATCTCGAATTGTGCCTTTGTACGCACCCACACTTTCCCAGTGAGAGTGTCCGATACGCATTGGTACATGCATACTGACACTGTACTCACTTGCAGCACGTTGCCCTGCGACTGAAGAGCCAAATTGATGCCTTTCAATATAATGTTCAGTTCGACTAAGTTGATATGTTGGGTGTCATCTTCAGGTCGCAACCAACAAGCACAGCACAGAATCCATGGCATCGAAGATCATGCTCTGAGGGAGGCTTTCCTTTACCTCATCATCCCTTTCGTTGGTGACCGAACTTGCTCTCCTCTTGAATATTCCGCAAGCCACACAAAGCCAAGCACACACCGGTAGGTGCCTGACAAGCTTCCCACACAATGAGAACAGTGTCTGTCGCGTAACGACATTGGGAGAATTCTGGAATCATGCACCCTCCCTTCTACAGCAGTTAACCACCTTCCATACACGACCACCAATCCCAGCACCCGTGTACCGTCTTTCAATTGTTCTGGATTATTGGTGTCCAAACTTCAGCAAAGCCAAACGCTGCGAGTCCGTCAAGGCTCCATAATGCGTGTTCATCTGCATGTTCCTATTCTTCTCCAGCTTTTCTTTTCTCAGTGGATTGGTGCTGGATTAATGGACTGGCGTTCTTCACACGTCCGTATGGCCCACTTAACGCCTGCTTTTTGTCGCTGATCAAACTCTCTTGATATGGAAGGTGGTGCGCCGCACTACCGGATGTCCACTGCTTCTGTGTATGGAGAAGATTTGGCGCACATTCAACTCATCCACGAGGACTGTTCCGATCAGTGGCTCGAGCCCGTTGTCCTTCTTGATCGTGTTAAACCAGGACTGCTTTACCCTCGTCCGTCTGTCGGCTATATTTCGACTCGACGGAACCAACGTCACGTCTACGGTCAGCTCATACTCCTTCAAGAATACCTTGGGTGTGCTCGGTCGCCTTCTGATGAGCATCTCGAATTGTGCCTTTGTACGCACTCACGCTTTCCCAGTGAAAGTGTCCGATACGCATTGGGACACGCACACTGACACTGTACTCTCGTGCAGTACGTTACCCGGCGACTGAAGAGCCGAATTGATGTCATTCAATATGATGTTCAGTTCGGCTAAGTTGATATGTTGGTTGTCATCTTCAGGTCGCAGCCTACAAGTGACCTTCAACACTGTCTCGTACCTCTCCAAAGCTACTCCGGTTGCTAGGGAACTGGCATTGACCCACCCGTTCAGCTCTCAGCCGTCCACGTACAAATACCCTCTAGTCGGACAATGCCGCAGCAGAGAATCCATGGTCTCGAACATCATGCGCTGATGGAGGGTGTCCCTTACCTCATCATCCCACCCGTTGGTGACCGAACTTGCTCTCCTCTTGAATATTCCGCAAGCCACACAAAGCCAAGCACACACCGGGAGGTGCCTGACAAGCTTCCCACACAAGGAGAACCGTGTCCGTCGCGTAACGACATTGGGAGGCTTCTGGAATTATGCACCCTCGCTTCCACCGTAGTTAACCACGTACCATCCCCGACCACCAATTCCAGCACCCGTGTACCGTCTTTCATTCCACAACCGGAAAATCTCTTGCCGATGTGCTGAACTTGGGCAAGTGCCTGTTTGCCATCATTCACCGAAATAGCTTACGTCAAAATGAATAAGAGAGAGAGAGGGAGAGAGAGAGGGGGAGAGAGAGAGGGAGAGAGAGAGAGAGAGAGGGGAGAGAGAGAGAGAGAGGAAGAGAAGAGAGAGAGAGAGAGAGAGAGATTGTCTCAAATTATTATTGTTCAAATGTAAATGTAAATTTAGTTTCTAAACATGTAGAGATAAACATTTAGAATTAATTAGTAAAACATCTAGAAAATACAGGAGAACATAGAGGAAAATAAAGCCAACTGACTCAGGAAAACATGAAAGACTAAGCAGGGAACAACAGTGATTCGTTTCGCGATCATTTATATTACAATTCAAAAAAAATTCGCTACTTTTTTCAATTTTCAATAGATTTTACGTGACATTCAGCTGACATCTATGATCTTTATGGCAATGGGTCAGATACCTTCTGCGGAGAGGGCCCACCTGATAATTTTCCCTACCAAAGTAGACGAGATTGTTTAGCTGTGTTAAAGAGAAAGTTAAAATAAAACTGAAAATAAACAAAATGATTACTAGAACCAGCGCTAAATTATGATGTAGCCAAGGGCGACTTAAGGTGCTGTCAATAAAAATTGAGAGAAGTAGAAATTAGTCTGTTTTTAAATTATTAAGATCATATTTCTCCTTTGATGCTATCCCGGTTCCATTGAGTTTACTTTCTTTAGATTTTCTCTTCTCTTTTGTAGATATTTTATCTTCAACACACTAATTCTAGTCTCTTCATTGTGTTGATATTTGACAAATTTACAATTATCAGTTTATTAATTCGTTTTTCTCTTCTTTGCGTCACAAAAATTCTAATGACGTCATGATAGTAATCCTTTGTAAAAAGAAAATAGAATTTTCTTTAGTCAAAAAAGATTTCGATTGTTCATTCCATCATTGATCATAATCCTGTTAGATATTTCTCTTTTATATAAATTAATCCTCATCGCATAGATAGAAACAATTATAAGGTTTTTATTTGTATACGTGTCTTATACAACAGACTGTTGCATTCCCTATAAATACGTCGATAGTTGCTGAGTAAATCACTTTTATTCGCCGACGTCTCTTTACAGCATCTAGTTCGTGTTTCTAACACTCACCAAAGCCAAACGTAAGTCTTTATATTTTCATCAAACTTATTTTCTCCTTCTTATAATTCTAATCACATTTATGTCAACTAAATCTGATTTTATTTGCTGTTTAGTCCTAATTGACTTACATATATGTGAAGTGTAAACTCATTTGCCAGTGTCTTTCTTTCTAATGAACGATTTGAATATAAGTTCGTTTTCTTTTCGTAGATCACCATGAACGGAAAAGTTATTTTCATATTGGCCCTCTGTGTCATGTCCGCCTTTGTAGGTAAGAGAAATTATTTTACATTTTCTCAATATTTCAATTGATCATAATATCTAAATGTACCAAAGCCAATACTGTTAATACAATGTTTCCCAATAAATATATACGTTTTACTTCATATAACACGCCTACAATTGTTGATCATTAATTTAACTCCATTATTTTAATCCTGAAAATATCTCGATTATAAAATATAATTTTATATCAGATATCCATTCATGTTATAAACATTGAAAAGTAATCTCTTTTAGTGTATTTTCAAATACAATATATTGAATCCGAGGAGAATAATTGATTTGAAACATTCATTGATAATTATTTACTGTTTTAGTCATCCGATTCATTATCAGAAAGATAAACGCAATTAATAATTTTGCTCTTTATATTTTGTTACGTCCTCAATTCTGAAGTTAATTCCTTCTGAACTTTAGAGAAATATAATTTTATCATTCACAAAATAAAACTGATCTTCAAAAATCTCAATGTGAAAAGAACATTTTAATTTCTCTTTTCGTTCATTCTGTTTCATAGTGAGCCAAGCTGCAGTGGTTACCGAACAACCTACATGTAACGAAGAGGAAGGCGGTAGCGGAGATCAATCAAATAATGATGTTCCATGTCCCTTAGAAGAAATCACAACAGATGAAAACGTCGAACAATGATCACTTTATATTTTGTAATTTTTATTCATGCAAAATAAAAGTAGATTGTTGAATTAAATTTTTGTCTTTGTTTTTTTTTATATGAAATATTTACAAACATAAAGATATAATTCATTGTATAAATTAAGCATTTGCACACACAGAGACACACACACACACATACACACAGAGACACGCACATGAACAACTATACACAAAGGAATAAATATATACATACAAACTCATATACACAAACATGTGTGCGTGCATGCACATACACACCTACACACACATGTATATATGTGTATATACGGATGTTTATATATAAATATATATATCATATATATACACACACACATATGCACACACACACACACATATATATATATATATATATTTATATACATATATATACATACATAAAGGCATTTATAGATAGATAGATAGATAGATAGATAGATAGATAGATAAGCGTAGATATATTATTTTCAAAACACTTTGGACCTTCTTGCCATTGTAGTATGTTTTTACTGCCTAGTGCTTCAAAATTTGACACCAATCAATCTATTTTCATTTGCGCTTTAACCGCTCGTAATTAATCTAGTAATAAACATATGATACGATTGTGACGACTACTAAATATCAAATATTTACGAAATGTAAGAAAATGTAATTAATAGTTAAATTCTTTCACAATTTTACCATTATTCGGACTGAAAAGGAATAATTATGAGGATGTAAGTAGAAACGACGTGAATAATTCACCATGAATACACTGAGTATTTCAGCATTGATGTGAAATGAAATTATGTCAATAGAAGATTGAAGACTAAGAATTAATGTTTTCATAAGAAATATTTTCAACGCAAAGAACCCATCGCTATTTGAATGTGTAACATCTCGACAATTAAAAACTTTTGCTTAGACACATTCAGTTACTTTGTGATAATTTTGCTTTCTATTTTCTTATTTATTTTGCAGCAGACACATTCTTCAAATGGCAAGATAATTAATATTAACGGAATCTTTGGTTAAAATATATTTCTATGAAATAGATTTTTCTCTGTGTTCAGAATACATTGCAAATGCCCTCTCGGCCGCTTATGCCTGTTAGTTCCATCATGTTTGCATTCTCTAGTCAAATCTACATCAGCATAGGGCGATCAGCGTAATATAATGTTTAACGAGATATATAAACGGAGCATTATTAATATAGCTAAATGAGTGCCCCATACCGCTGATCTTGTGCCAAACAAAGCTAAACTGATATGATAAATCTATACCAGCAGATAGTATGTACTTATTTTCCTCGCATGATATAATATTTCGGAAGCCAGATGAGCTAATCATTATTAAAATCTTTCTCTCTCACTGAGTCCTCTGTACTCCCGATTTATATAAAATCTGCGCTGTCTGTACTTATTTTATACTATTTGCTTCCTAATAAAAATGCCATGTCGAAATCAATCGGTTTTATTCTGAAGCGTTTTGTTCCTTCACATTTTATTCACAATAATTGTGTAAATGAAACTACACCAATCTTTTCTCATACAAGCCTGCAATAGAAATTTTTTAAGAAAATATATTTGCGGATATTACAATTTCATTCTAAATAAATTCTACATTAGAATGTGTATTTAAATTCTTATATTGAAAAGTTAATAGATCTTTGTATTATATAGGCTTCCATATATTACTGTGGTCAGTCATAGGAAATATTTAATATTCAATATCAGAATAAAGTTATAACTCATCAGAATGGACCTTATGTAGCAAAGAATTTTACAGAGAAGTTTACATGTTTCAATTATTCGGTATTTATAAATGTTAAATCTTTAAATTTCTATTTAGAAAAAAATCTTTATTTTGCTTAAGGATTAAGTTTAGTATTCTTGGTGGAAATTTTCAAAATTTACCTGTTGTCTGCGTCACAAACATTTTACACTTGTCATGTTGATACATATAAAATCTAGAATTATCCGTTTCTTAATTTTGCTTTCTGTTATATGTGTCACAAAAATTCTATTTGCGTAATGATATTAATCTGTTTTTATAGAACATACAATGTTTTTCTTCTCTAATGATATTAATATTTGAAAAGTGTACAATGGTTCGCTCCTTCAATGATCATAAGCGTGTTAGATATTTCTTTTTTTCTATGAAATAATGCTCACCGCTAATTGATGTGACTTGGCTTTTATTTTTTTCAAGAAATTTGACTGTTTGAAATAAACCTTAGGTAACGTACAATGATTTATACGTTCCTTTTGTTTATGTTCATATATTTAAAATTATTGAAAATACATTGGATAACTAAAGCTTTTTAAGAATTACTGTTTCATTCTAAGCTAAGAAAATTGCACAAAATAGTGAATTGTGAAAATACTTATTCAACCTGAAAAATATCGGCTTGTTAAAATCTCAAAATTAACAGAAATAGCAGTTCACACAAAACCAATCGAGATAGAAAAAAAGTTCCCGATTGTTTAAAAATATTTTGTCATAGGAATGCATCAGCAATTAAAATTGATCCTTTATTATGAAATAATGATGATACAAGAGAAGTTATTACTTTTATTGCGAATGTTTTGACTTTGTGGCAAATTATCCGCTTGAAAGATGTGTACGGAGATGTAAGGACAGACGATCGCCTGAAGGAAAAAAATAAAAAAAATTAAAAAAAATTGTGGTAGTAGATAAATCGATCGCCTGAACGAACAGCCCCCTCCCACCCAAAAAAAATAATAAAATAATAAAATGATAAAATAAAATAGTGGTATTACATGAATTGATGAAAATTTTTAGTTAACTTCGGGAAATTGGCAAAACTAATGAATCGAATGCTGCCATTCCCGCCTCGGGTGAAGTCTCCGACTCCGTATCTTCGTCGCCATGCAGCAGACTTTCCAACCCGCTCTAGGAAATCGTTGTGATGTGTGTCTTCTACCACGTGGTGACACTGTGGCATGGGCGCAGATCCTTCACGTGGCGGGTATCCAGTCCACCACGAACAACTGTGGGCTGATTATTTTGCCCACCTCACCCTAAGTGCTGTGCTTGGGACATGAGGACACTGTCACGGCGTCAACCCCGTTCACTCTAACTTCGTATCGATGGATCCCGTTGGTGGGTGCAGTGGACGGTGATACATTGTCTTTAGGGTATGACATTGTATCTGTAGAGAGGATGGGACAGAGTTTCATGGTCGCAATTCGCTTCGTCGTGCGGTGTCAACGCATCGCTATGCCATTCCCGACTGGGGCGTATGTGCAACGGAATCGCAGGATAATTTTCCACTCATGTGCAAAAGCTCTAAACTTACTGCTGCAGAAGGCTATGTCGTTGTCCGAAAGTAGCACGTGCGGTGGAATCACGCTTGCCGAATCATGTCTCACCAACTGCTTCCAAATGCAGCTACAGTCTGTGACTGTTTCGAAATGAAAGGAACCATAATGCGTGTTCCCCTGCCAGTTCCTATTACCCTCCAGCTTTTCTTTTCCCAGTGGATTGGTGCTGGGTTAATGGACTGGCGTTTTTCACACGTCCGTATGGCCCACTTAACGCCTGCGTTTTTAGCCGCTCATAAAACTCTCTTGATATGGAAAGTGGTGCGCCGCACTGCCGGATGTCCACTGCTTCTGTGGATGGACATGATTTGGCGCACGTTCAACTCATCCACGTGGACGGTGCCGATCAGTGGCTCGAGCCCGTTGTCCTTCTTGATCGTGTTAAACCAGCGCTGCTCTACACTCGTCCGTCGGCTATATTCCGACTCGATGGAACCAACGTCACGTCTACAGTCAGTTCATACTCCTTCGCGAAAACCTTGGGTGTGCTCAGTCGCCTTCTGATGAGCATCTCGAATTGTGCCTTTGTACGCACTCACGCTTTTCCAGTGAGAGTGTCCGATATGCATTGGTACACGCACACTGACACTGTACACACGTGCAGCACGTTATCCTGTGACTGAAGAGCAGAATTGATGCCTTTCAATATGATGTTCAGTTCGGCTAAGTTGATATGTTGGTTGTCATCTTCAGGTCGCAGCCAACAAGCGGCCTTCAACACTGTCTCGTACCTCTCCAAAGCTACTCCGGTTGCTATGGAACTGACATTGACCAACCCGTTCAACTCCCAGCCGTCCACGTACGAATCCCCACTAGCCGGATAATGCCGCAGCAGAGAATCCATGGTCTCGAACATCATGCGCTGATGGAGGGTGTCCCTTACTTCATCATCCCACCCGTTGGTGACCGAACTTGCTCTCCTCTTGAATATTCCGCAAGCCACACAAAGCCAAGCACACACCGGGAGGTGCCTGACAAGCTTCCCACACAAGGAGAACCGTGTCCGTCGCGTAACGACATTGGGAGGCTTCTGGAATCATGCACCCTCGCTTCCACCGCAGTTAACCACGTACCATCCCCGACCACCAATTCCACAACCCGTGTACCGTCTTTCAACTGTTCTGGGTCCTTGCTGTCGAAACGTCAGCAAAGCCAAACGCTGAGAGTCCGTCAAGGCACCATAATGCTGCCAGTTCCTATTACCCTCCAGCTTTTCTTTCCCAAGTCGATTGGTGCTGGGTTAATGGACTGGCGCTCTTCACACGTCCGTATGGCCCACTTAACGCCTGCGTTTTTAGTCACTGGTCAAACTCTCTTGATATGGAAGGTGGTGCGCCGCACTGCCGGATGTCCACTGCTTCTGTGGATGGACATGATTTGGCGCACGTTCAACTCATCCACGTTGACGGTGCCGATCAGTTGCTCGGGTCTGTTGTCCTTCTTGATCGAGTTAAACCAGCGCTGCTTTACACTCGTCCGTCTGTCGGCTATATTCCGACTCCATGGAACCAACGTCACGTCTACCGTCAGTTCATACTCCTTCACGAATACCTTGGGTGTGCTCAGTCGCCTTCTGATGAGCATCTCGAATTGTGCCTTTGTACGCACCCACACTTTCCCAGTGAGAGTGTCCGATACGCATTGGTACATGCATACTGACACTGTACTCACTTGCAGCACGTTGCCCTGCGACTGAAGAGCCAAATTGATGCCTTTCAATATAATGTTCAGTTCGACTAAGTTGATATGTTGGGTGTCATCTTCAGGTCGCAACCAACAAGCACAGCACAGAATCCATGGCATCGAAGATCATGCTCTGAGGGAGGCTTTCCTTTACCTCATCATCCCTTTCGTTGGTGACCGAACTTGCTCTCCTCTTGAATATTCCGCAAGCCACACAAAGCCAAGCACACACCGGTAGGTGCCTGACAAGCTTCCCACACAATGAGAACAGTGTCTGTCGCGTAACGACATTGGGAGAATTCTGGAATCATGCACCCTCCCTTCTACAGCAGTTAACCACCTTCCATACACGACCACCAATCCCAGCACCCGTGTACCGTCTTTCAATTGTTCTGGATTATTGGTGTCCAAACTTCAGCAAAGCCAAACGCTGCGAGTCCGTCAAGGCTCCATAATGCGTGTTCATCTGCATGTTCCTATTCTTCTCCAGCTTTTCTTTTCTCAGTGGATTGGTGCTGGATTAATGGACTGGCGTTCTTCACACGTCCGTATGGCCCACTTAACGCCTGCTTTTTGTCGCTGATCAAACTCTCTTGATATGGAAGGTGGTGCGCCGCACTACCGGATGTCCACTGCTTCTGTGTATGGAGAAGATTTGGCGCACATTCAACTCATCCACGAGGACTGTTCCGATCAGTGGCTCGAGCCCGTTGTCCTTCTTGATCGTGTTAAACCAGGACTGCTTTACCCTCGTCCGTCTGTCGGCTATATTTCGACTCGACGGAACCAACGTCACGTCTACGGTCAGCTCATACTCCTTCAAGAATACCTTGGGTGTGCTCGGTCGCCTTCTGATGAGCATCTCGAATTGTGCCTTTGTACGCACTCACGCTTTCCCAGTGAAAGTGTCCGATACGCATTGGGACACGCACACTGACACTGTACTCTCGTGCAGTACGTTACCCGGCGACTGAAGAGCCGAATTGATGTCATTCAATATGATGTTCAGTTCGGCTAAGTTGATATGTTGGTTGTCATCTTCAGGTCGCAGCCTACAAGTGACCTTCAACACTGTCTCGTACCTCTCCAAAGCTACTCCGGTTGCTAGGGAACTGGCATTGACCCACCCGTTCAGCTCTCAGCCGTCCACGTACAAATACCCTCTAGTCGGACAATGCCGCAGCAGAGAATCCATGGTCTCGAACATCATGCGCTGATGGAGGGTGTCCCTTACCTCATCATCCCACCCGTTGGTGACCGAACTTGCTCTCCTCTTGAATATTCCGCAAGCCACACAAAGCCAAGCACACACCGGGAGGTGCCTGACAAGCTTCCCACACAAGGAGAACCGTGTCCGTCGCGTAACGACATTGGGAGGCTTCTGGAATTATGCACCCTCGCTTCCACCGTAGTTAACCACGTACCATCCCCGACCACCAATTCCAGCACCCGTGTACCGTCTTTCATTCCACAACCGGAAAATCTCTTGCCGATGTGCTGAACTTGGGCAAGTGCCTGTTTGCCATCATTCACCGAAATAGCTTACGTCAAAATGAATAAGAGAGAGAGAGGGAGAGAGAGAGGGGAGAGAGAGAGGGAGAGAGAGAGAGAGAGAGAGGGGAGAGAGAGAGAGAGAGAAGAGAAAGAGAGAGAGAGAGAGAGAGAGA
>JALAJA010001816.1:0-14946 GCA_023376005.1 Doryteuthis pealeii | reverse complement strand
GCATCATGTACTTGAACTCCTTGTCTACTACAAATTTTAAATTTTATTTATAACATCATCACGGCAATATGTAAACGTGTTGGATTTGCAAATCATTAATATTGAGTTCAATCCTTACTGGATGCGTGATAGATGTTTTTTACATCTGTATTTTGATAACGCTGAAAGAAGTGTTTTCCTGTTCTCTGCCACCTAGCCGGATTAAAACAAGGTAATTTAACGTGGAGACCACTCACAAACCGAAGCTCATGTAAGGGGTTAGTGTGAAAAGTGAAGATCCCTTTGGCATTCCCCTTTTGAGCGCCATAGGCATCGGGCGATAAAACTGGCCTTGTTCCTTTTAGACGGGGGACAGGGTGCTACTTTTGGGGAATAGCTTCCTGTGATCAACTTCCTGGAAGCCACGCACGAAATCAAAGCTCATACGTGCCAGTGATAAAAAAATGCGTATATCTCTTCGGCATTCCTCTTTAAAACAGGCCTGCCCTTAATATCCAGAGGGTGAGGTGTTACCTGTGGGGATGCCCCCCCCCCGGAACCCATACTGATATTACATATCTTATTGGTCCAATGGCGCGAAGCCACTGGACACAGGGTTCGAAGGTCAAGTAATTAGTATTTTACTGACATCCTACCATTGTCAATTGAACACAATACCTTATAGTGGGGAACCACGCTCATGCGTGTTTAAAAATTGCGTGTATCCCCTCGGCATTTCCTCTTTGAGGTGCCTCAGGCACTGACAATAACCCCAGCCCTGTCCTTTTAGATGAAGGGACAAGTGCTGCCAAGGAGGATGCCTCTGGTATCACGCTGATCTACCGGCCAATGGCTAACGCCATTAGAACAAGGGCGAAGGCCGAGTAAGTATAGTTATTTACTACGCTTAGCTTAGATGTGGCACAAAGCCAGAAGTATGGGGCACCCCAGTGATAATCGAACTCACACACAATAGTTTGCAAATCTATTTTGCTATTATGCCACGTGAGGTGCATATATATATATATAATATATATTATATATATATATATATATATCCACACCCTCCACATGAACAGGGTGTGACACAAAATCAATTTCTTAAGCAGGGTTTGAATTCAGAGTTTTCCTCCTCCTAGACTAACCTAGCCATGGTTAAAGAGCCAACCCGTTTTCCGGGATATTTTTCAATAATGAAGTCACGTGTTGCTCGGAGATGTCAGTCAATCTTTGACCTTTCAGGTCATTTTTCAACCAAAATCACAGGGAACTTATTGTGAATTAGTTGGATGAATATAGTTTGTAATGTATTTCTAAGCTAGAAACTCCTAAAGCATCATGAGTAGGAGCATTGTCATTGTACTTGTTGGTCGGTTGGTCGGTTGTTGGTTGGATTTAATGGCATATCAATATAACTTGGGGATAATTTCAATATCAAATCATCCAGAAAAAAGTAAATTGTCACCCACCCCTTTAATTTTTCTGATTTTTTTTCCAGGTGTGGACTATATTAACATTAGACAATCTCCAAAATTTGAGCTTCCAATTCCCAAAATTGGCGGAGTTATGTCGGTTTTTAAGCTCTCCAAATTTTGGTGGGGTTCACGAAAAATGGTGGACATTTTGTAATATATTTTGTCTGTAAAAATGAAATTCTAGAGCTTTCCCTACTCCTAAAAATTGGTTCATAAAGCATTTTTGACAAGGAATAAAAAATGCAATAAAAATCTTAAAGTCAACCAATTTTAAGTCATTGATGATTTCTGATCTTTTCATGGCACTGTATCTATGACAAAAAAATTTCTATTATTATTTCACATATATTGAAGATTATTTGTACCAAAAAATAGTTTCATTTTTGCTCAGATTACAAAAAGCTGCCATTTTTTTGCAACCTACCTCAACTTTAGAGAGTTAAAAATTGACATAACTCTACAACTTCTGGAATTGGAAATCTAACATTTTGGGGATTGTCTAACTTTTAAAATAATCCACTCTTGGACAAAATTTCAGTAATAATTGAAGGGGATGGGTGACATGGCCTTGATGATTTGACATGGAATTACCCTTGGGTTATTTTTATGCCAAAGACATTTGTTTTATCCATTCTTGTTGGGTATTCAAGTTTTTCTTTTTTAATTTAAAACATGTTATATCTATTTAATCCATAGATGAGACCCTAACATGTACTACCACTTAGTGAGGGCCTGTGAGTTCAAACTCCAATCGCACTATTACGTTCACTTTCAGACTAATACCCTTGAGGAAGGTACCACCCCTTATCTCCCTGCTATGGGAATAAATAGTTCCACCACTGATCTTCTACAAGGATGGGTTTCGCATTAATGGTTGATTGGCCATTAAACAAGAAACTAAATCATAGTTTTGGATGGAGACCGATTTTGCTTTTTGAAGAATAATTGTTGCTATCAATGTAGACTTTCCCAATTGGTTTGCTCTTGAAGGTTCCTAGGTGGAACGTTCCCAGATGGGCTTCAGGTTTTTGTTTTCTGGTGGTGATGGAGAGGTTTTAACGAAAGATCAATTCATGAATATCTTTTATATCAAACAATCTGCATTTTAAAAGGTTATTGTAATGTTTTAAAGATAATGCTTATTCAAGAACTTCTTTATTATTTTGCCTATTTTACAATTCTATAGATGATTTTACTTTATTGAAATTCAAAGTCTGTCTCAAAGTATTAATTACTAATTACAAGCGCACCCTGTATGACGTCAAACTACATCTAATGGCAAAGTTCCAATTTTGGAGCTCTAGGGAGTGTGGAGTACCTTCAAGGCCATTACACCCAGGTTCACTCTAACCGAAGTAATAGTACCTGTTAGAATCCGATATCTGGGTTAAATAGAAAGAAATGAGGGTTTTAAAAAATGTTTTAAAAAGATTTTTTTAATACCCATCAAGCAGGAATAGAACAAAACGTCTTTGGCATGAAATAACCCAACAAGGGTTGACATGCCGTAAAATCCAACAAACCACACCAAGTGCACCCTGGAGTAAAAATGGGTGGAGAAACATAAGGTTAATGGATTGTTTTAGGTTTCCATGTTGTTGTCTGTATTGTTGTTGTCATTTAATTTTGTTCTTGATTGTTTCTGAATTGTTTTAGGTTCTTCTTTTATATTTTGTCATCGTCGTCTTTTTAGTGGGTGGGTTTGTTTCATTGGTTTCTTTGGTGAATTTCTTGCTCCATTTTTTTTTCTTTTGCTCAGAACTGAACTTTTCTATAATTTTTTTTTTCATTTTAATTTGGTTATGTTTGATATTTGTATATCTTCTTTGGATTATTTTAATTTTATTTTACTTGTCGATCTGTTTGTCTTGTTGGGATTAAAATAAAATTAAAATAAAAAAATAAGAAAATAACAAACTCCCATGAGCCTTCACACCGGAAGAAAAGCAGCATGTGCAGAAAAAAAGGACCCACTTCCAACCCTTAAGATAATCTCTCGGCAGTTCTGACTGGAACCAGACACTATTTCTGAACAGGCAGAAATTTCCCCACCACATGGTGGCTATGACTTGTGAATAAAGCCTAAATCCTAAAACTACCTTTTGTCTTTGTCTCTTCCTTTTCTTTCCTTGAATTCCTTTTTTCAGCATGACCACCAAACATGGAGTTAAAGGCAAAACCTAGGAATACGCACCCAGAATAACCAGCTACCTTTTAACCTAAAACGTTAAACCTCTTGTCACCCCACAATTGTTTTGTCTTTTAGAAATTCTTGAAGACAAACAGACAAACAATTGGAGGAAAAAAAAATGGCCGAAACAAAAAACATTACTGATCATCTAGAATCGAGATTATCAGTGTTGTTTTTTTTATTTCGGCAATTATTTTTGTTTGTTTTGTTTGTTGTTTAATTTTATCTTTTTCTTCAATCAAATCCAAATATAATTTATTGATTTTGATACAAATTTATTGTCATGGTTACCAATGGATGGTGTTAATTCAATTCGGAAATTGAATTGGATTCTTCATACCGTTAGTTATTCAAAGATTTAAAGTGAGATCCGAATCTCACAACTTTGTCCAAATTTTGATGAAGCTTTCCATCTGCTATTTCAGAATCCATGGATTCTACAGGAGTAATATTCAGAAGCAATTTCATTTGCATAAGCACACCACAATCAAACCATCCTCTGGCTGTCATTATCCCATTACCTGTGTTTCATGTTGGTCTGTAAATTTTGGATTGGTTTGCTTTCATCCATAGTCCTATAATCTATAATGTAGTATGTCCTTTTTCTCTCTTTTCTTTCTTTACAATAAAAATGGAATGGTCTATTATTTAGCTGAGGTAACGACGCTAATAAAAAAATAAGAATTTGCCGGATAAGCAGCACCAGATAATCAGGATTTACATTTTTGCATTTCATTCAATTTGAGTGGTCTCATTTTTAATCAAAGGGTGTTGCAAGATGATAACGGTTGTACTTTTAAGGAACACGAGTATTAATATATAGATACTTTGTAAATAATTATAGCTTCAAAAAACTATTCCCAATCTATGTTAATATGCTATTACCTACCTACGTGTCTCATGCCATGTCATCACCTCAGATAAACAATGCACCATTCTGTTTTGATTACATATCTTAATAGAAATACACGTGTTCAAATATTATGCCCTGTCATCACTTTAGTGGACCATATAATAATTGTGAGGAGAAAAAGGGAAGAAAAAGAATGTGCTACGCATTAGTGGGAAAATGAAAACGAAGAAAGGAGAGAGATAGGAACCGATAGCACTTATGTTTAATTTGGTTTGGTTTGTTTTACGGTATATCAATCTCTGTGGGTTATTTAATGCTGACAATGTTTTGAAATAAATTCATTCTTAATGGATACACAATATTTTATGAACACATTTTTCTATTTAACCCATAGATGGGACCCTAGCAGGTACTACGACTCCGGGTCAAAGTAGACCAAGGAGCAATGGTGATGAAGGGGTGTTCCAGATTCCCCAAACCTCCAAAAACTGGAACCTCTGTTTAAATGAGATTAGAAAAAAGCAGAAAAAGAAAGAAAAAGAAAAAAAATGAGGAAAAAAGGTTTTCTGTCAGTCAACAGGTGCTTTTTTGCATGCAAATAGAAGGAATGACCAGAAGAAAAGACAGAAAGAGAAGAAAGAAGGAGAGAGAGAGGGGGGAGAAAGAGAGAGAGAGAGGGGGGAGAAAGAGAGAGAGGGGGGGAGAAAGAGAGAGAGAGAGAGAGAGCGAAAGCAAAGCCAAAGAAAGAAGAGGGACGTTTCCACTGGATTTGTTAAAACCTTATGCTTTGTCCCTTGGTAGACTGCTCCAGATAAACTATATAACAACAATGTGTAGATTCAAGAGAAATACAAACATACAGTAGTGGCCAGAATGGATGACTCACAGGATTTTTTTCGGTGTTCATTCATTTCACATGTGATAGAGTCCTTTTGATTGGTCAAATTGGATGACACATCTTTTTTTCAATCAAACAGTATTCATTTTTATTACATGTCCTCATTTAAGTGGAATTTAGCTGTTAATTAGTGATACAAAGTGATGTTAATAATAGTGACTCTGCCTGGTAAAAGAATTTCACCAGAGATTCATGCACATATTAAAATTCTTGGTGAAGAAGAATACAACACTTACAAAATGGCTGCCAGATTGTGACTAAAACAACCAACAGTTGCCAAGTTGATGAATAATTCTAAAAGTTTTTAAAATTATGGCAATCACATATGAAATGAATAAAACGTTGCATTGATGGAAAAAGGACAGGAAAAAACAAACATGCAAGTCATCTATTCTGGCCAATAATATGAGTCATGCATTCTGGCCAATACTGACATGCACACTTTTACAACATAAAACAATCTTAATCATTTTTATCAAACACAAAATTCAAATATTAATTTAAAAAATGTTTTAATATATACAAAAATATCAGTCGTTAATTTTGTACAGAAATAAAAATTATTTTACAACTACTAGCATATTTGAAGACATGGAAATGTAATAAACATTTTTCTTGTTTAAATAAAACTGTGCAACTTGCATTTCAATAAACATTCAATAATGAAGTATAGGAGGGTCCAAAGGCCTAGTCACCCCGCCCCCCCCCCACCAAATATAAATCTTAATTAAGTAAAAAGTAAAGTTGGCAGAGTGGTCTATCATCAGTATCAGCCGGACAGCAAGAGAATCTATCCTCTTTTTACTAGAGCTAGACCAAACAGATGGTTTTGCTGAGGTGAAGTGCAACACCTACTATCAGCTCCCCACTTTACTGCACAGATCAGATTACCTAATCTGTGCTACTCATTGGTGCTGAGTTGGCAGTGAACCTGTATCAAACAGCAACCTAGCAATTCCTAGGCAAATGCTCTTCTGACTGAGCTAAACCAGCCTATAATTGATCAATTTATGATTACATGAAATAAGCCGTTATAAATAAATTAAAATTTATATTATAATTATTACTATATATTATAATTAAGTATTATATTATTTGAAACAAAAAAACATATGTAGGGGTGACACAACTTATGTAAGTTATGTAATAATTTTTATCTCTTAAAAATAATATTTACGGGTGACAAGACATTCGACCACTCTTTACATCAATTTACAGGGTAGTCTCAAAGTTTGTTCACACAGACATATTTTTTTTCTTTCCATTATTTTTGTCTTGATAAGTCATTAATTATTTTACCCCTAAAAATCATATCTAGAGAGTGACAAACTCTTGGACCAGCCTGTACATTAACATTAATGAGATATGCCATCAATTTTTTTTTAAATTGTGTCATGAATGAGATTTAAACAAATGTCAAAATAATGTATACTTTGTGGTATCACCAAACATTCATTTGAAAGTGTCAAAAATTAATCAATAATAGGGGCTGCTTGATTGGGTCAATTTTTACACATTTCCATTATGAGCCGAGGCAAAATGAAACATTTTTTAAGCAAGGGAGACAACTCATTTTCTTGTTTCTACCCTGTACTATATTAATCTTATCTAAAATTTTTTGGATGAAGCTACATCAAAATTTCTATTATTCACCCTTGTATTCGGTCATTCTTAATGAAATGAAAACAATGTACCCAGTGGATTATTCAAAATTATTTCTCAAATTTAAATCTTAACTAAAATTATAGACAATTTTGGATAGAAAATCCGATAAAAACAAAATCTTAACTCTTATACCCAGTTAGAGTTAATGGAATGGAACAATCTACCCAATAGATTAATAACGGGTTCAGTTTGAAGTTCTGTGAAGGCTCCAAAATTCATTAACTCTAACTGGTATAAGAGTTAAGATTTGTTTATCGATTTTCTATCCAAAATTGTCTATAATTTTAGTAGATTTTAATTGAGAAATAATTTTGAATAATCCACTGGTACATTGTTTTCATTTCAATAAGAATGACCGATACAAGGGGTTAATAATAGAAATTTTGATGTGCTTCATCCAAAATTGTAGGATAGATTAATAGTACGAGAGGTAAGAAACAAGAAAAATGAGTTGTCTCCCTTGCTTTAAAAATGTTTCATTGCCTCGGCTCAAATGGAAAGTGTAAAATTTGACCCAACTCAAGCAGCCCCACGTTATTATGAATTAATTTTTGGACACTTTCAAATGAATGTTTGGTGATACCACAATAGTTACATTATTGACATTGTTTAAACTCTCATTCCATTAACACCAATTTAAAAAATTTTCGATGGCATATTCTTCATTAAGTTAATGTACAGGCTGGGTCCAAGAGTTTTGTCACTCTCTAGTATATGAATTTTTTAGGCGGTAAATAAATTATATGATTATCAAGACAAAAATAATGGAAGAAAAAACATTGTCTGTTGTGACAAGACTTTGAGACTACCCTGTAAATTGATGTAAAGAGTGGTCGAATGTCTGTCACCCGTAAATATGTATTTTTTAGAGATTAAAATTATTACATAACTTACATAGTTGTTCACCCCTACATTACTTGTTTTTTGTTTCAATAATAAATTATTAATTATAATACTATAGTACATAAATTTCATAATATAAATTTTAATTTAATTATAACGCTTATTTCATTGTTAATCATAATTGAACAATATAGGCTGGTTTAGCTCAGTCAGAATGAGCATCTGCCTAGGAATTGCTAGGTTGCTGGTTTGATACAGGTTCTGCCAACCTCAGCACATGAAGTAGCACAGATTAGGTAATCTGATCTGTGCAGTAAAGTGGGAGTGATAGTAGTGTTGCACTTCACCTCAGCCAAAACATCTGTTTTTGGTCGTAGCTCTAGTAAAAAGAGGATAGATTCTCTTCTGTCCGGCTGCATACTTGATGATGACCACTCTTGCAACTTTACTTTTTACTTAATAGATTTATATTTTGTGGGGGGGGGGGGCGGGGTGATAGGCCTTTTGGACCTCCTATACTTCATTATTGAATGTTATTGAAATGCAGTTTGCACAAGTTTTATTTAAACAGGAAAAATTGTTTATTACAATTTTTCCATGTCTCAAATATGCTAGTAGTTGTAAAATAATTTTTATTTCTGTACAAAATTACGACTGATATTTTTGTATATATTAAAAACTTTCTTTTTAACTTAATATTTGAATTTTGTGTTTTGATTAAAAGATTAAGAATTGTTTATTGTTTGTAAAGTTTGCTGTTGCAGTATTGCCAGATGCATGGACTCCATATTATTGGCCAGAATTAGATGTTGCATGTTTGGTTTTTTTCCTGTCCTTTTCATCATGCAACCGTTTATCTTTCATATGTGATTTGCCATAATTTTTAAAAACTTTTGAATATTATTTCATTGGCAACTGGTTGGTTGTTTCATAGTCCCAATTGGCAGCCATTTTGTAAGTTGTTGTATTTCTTTCACCAAGAAAATTTTAATATGTGCAATTGAAAATCTCTTGGTGAAATTCTTTTACCAGCAGAGTCACTATTATAACATTCCACTTTTGGTATCACTTAAATTAACAAGTAAAATTTTCCACTATAAATGAGGACATGTAATAAAAATGAATACTGGTTTGATTGAAAAAAAGATTGTGTCATCCAATTTGACCATCAAAAGGACTCTATCACTGTGAAAATGAAAATGAACACCGAAAAAAAATCGTTTTGAGGTCCATTCTGGCCACTACTGTATGTTTTGTATTTTCTCTTGATCTACACATTTTGTTTATATATTATCTGGAAGTCAGTCTACAAGGGACCAAGCATAAGGTTTTAACAAATCCAGTGGAAACGTCCCCTTCTTTCTTTGGCTTTGCTTTCGCTCTCTTCTCTCTCTCTCTCTTTCTCCCCCTCTCTCCTTTCTCCCCCCTTCTCTCTCTTTCTCCCCCCTCTTCTCTCTTCTTTTCTCTCTTTCTTGGTCTTTTCTCTTTGTCATTCTTCTATTTGATTTTGCAAAAAGCACTGTTGACTGACAGAAAACCTTTTTTTCGTCCTCATTTTTTTTCTTTTCTTCTTTCTGCCTTTTTTCTATTCATTTAACAGAGGGCGCAGTTTTGGAAGGGGTTTTGGGGATCTGGAAACACCCCCCTTTTACACACCATTTGCTCTTGGTTCTACTTTTGACCCGAGTCGTAGTACCTGCTAGGGGTCCCATTCTATTGGTGTTAAATAGAAAATGTGTTCATAAATATTGTTGTATCCATTAAGAATTGAATCTTATTTTCAAACATTGTCAGCATCTAAATAACCCACAGAGATTGATATACCGTAAACAAACAAACCAAATTAAACATTAAGTGCTATTCGGTTCCTATCTCTCTCTTTCTTCGTTTTCATTTTCCATAATGGTAGCACATTCTTTTCTTCTTTTTCTCCTTCACAATATCTTATATGGTCCACTAAAGTGATGACAGGCATAATATTTGAAACACGTGTATTTCTATTAGATATTGTAATCAAAACAGAATGGTTGCCTTGTTTATCTGAGGTATGACATGGCATTGAGACACGTTGGTAGGTATAGCATATTAACATAGATTGGGAATAGTTTTTTGAAGCTATTAATTATTTACAAGTATCTATATATTAATACTTTGTTCCTTAAAAGTACAAACAAGTTATCATCTTGCAACACCCTTTGATTAAAAATGAGACCACTCAAATGAATGAAATGCAAAAATGTAAATCCTGATTATCTGGTTGCTGCTTATCCGGCAAATTCTTATTTTTTTAGATTAGCGTCGTTACCTCAGCTAAATAATAGACCATTCCATTTTTATTGTAAGAAAGAAAAGAGAGAAAAAGGACATACTACATTATAGATTTATAGGACTATGGATGAAAGCAAACCAATCCAAAATTTACAGACCAACATGAAAAACACAGGTAATGGGATTAATGACAGCCAGAGGATGGTTTGATTGTGGTGTGCTTATGCAAATTGAAATTGCTATCTGAATATTACTCCTGTAGAATCCATTGATTCTGAAATAGCAGATGGGAGCTTCATCAAAATTTGGACAAGTTGTGAGATTCGGATCTCACTTAAATCTTTGAATAACTAACGGTATGAAGAATCAATTCAATTTCCCGAATGAATTAACACCATCCATTGGTAACCATGACAATAAATTTGTATCAAATCAATAAATTATATTTGGATTTGATTGAGAAAAAGATAAAATTAAACAACAAACAAAACAAACAAAAATAATTGCCGAAATTAAAAAAAACAACACTGAATAATCTCGATTCTAGATGATCAGTAATGTTTTTTTTGTTTCGGCCATTTTTTTTTCCTCAATTGTTTGTCTGTTGTCTTCAAGAATTTCTAAAAGACAAAACAATGTGGGGTGACAAAGAGGTTTAACGTGTTTAGGTTAAAAAGGTTTAGCTGGTTATTCTGGGTGCGTATTCCTAGGTTTTGCCTTTAACTCCATGTTTGGTGGTCATGCTGAAAAAAGGAATTCAAGGAAAGAAAAGGAAGAGACAAAAGACAAAGGTAGTTTTAGGATTTAGGCTTTATTCACAAGTCATAGCCACCATGTGGTGGGGAAATTTCTGCCTGTTCAGAAATAGTGTCTGTGCCAGTCAAACTGCCCGAGAGATTATCTTAAGGGTTGGAAGTGGGTCCTTTTTTTCTGTCACATGCTGCTTTTCTTCCGGTGTGAAGGCTCATGAGTTTGTTATTTTCTTATTTTTTTATTTTTAATTTTATTATCCCAACAAGACAAACAGATCGACAAGTAAAATAAAATTAAAATAATCCAAAGAAGATATACAAATATCAAACATAACCAAATTAAAATGAAAAAAAAAAATTATAGAAAGTTCAGTTCTGAGCAAAAGAAAAAAAAAATGGAGCAAGAAATTCACCAAAGAAACCAACTGAAACCAAACCCACCCTAAAAAGACGACGATGACAACAATTATAAAAGAAGAACCTAAAACAATTCAGAAACAATCAAGAACAAAATTTAAATGACAACAACAATACAGACAACAACATGGAAACCTAAAACAATCCATTAAACCTATGTTTCTTCCACCCATTTTTTACTCCAGGGTGCACTTGGTGTGGTTTGTTGGATTTTACGCATGTCAACCCTTGTTGGGTTTATTTATGCCAAAGACGTTTTGTTCTATTCCTGCTTGATGGGTATTAAAATCTTTTTAAAACATTTTTAAAACCCTCATTCTTTCTATTTAACCCAGATATCGGATTCTAACAGGTTACTATTACTTCGGGTTAGAAGTGAACCTGGGTGGTTGTAATGGCCTTGAAGGTACTCCACACTCCCTAGAGCTCCAAGATTGGAAACTTTGCCATTAGATGTAGTTTGACGTCATACAGGTGCGTGTGTAATTAGTAATTAATACTTTGAGCAGACTTTGAATTATCAATAAAGTAAAATCATCTATAAGAATTGTTTAAAATAGGCAAATATAAAGAAGTTTCTTGAAATAACAGCATTTATCTGTTAAAACATTACAATAACCTTTTAAAAATGCACGATTTGTTTGATTAAAAAGATATTCTATGAATTGATCTTTCGTTAAAACCTCTCCACATCACCACCAGAAAACAAAACCTGAAGCCCATCTGGGAACGACTTCCACCTAGGAACCTTCAAGAGCAAACCAATTGGGAGTTCTACATTGATAGCAACAATTATTCCTTCAAAAAGCAAATCGGTCTCCTCAAAAAACTTTGATTAGTTTCTTTTGTTAATGGCCCAATTCAACCATTTAATGCGAAACCATCCTTGTAGAAGATCAGTGGTGTGGACTATTTATCCATAGCAGGGAGATAAGGGGTTGGTACCTTCCTCAAGGGTATTGTCTGAAAGTGAACGTAATGTGCGATTGGAGTTTGAAACACAGGCCCTCACTAAGTGGTAGTACATGTTAGGGTCTCATCTATGGATTAAAATAGATATAACATGTTTTTAATTAAAAAAAGAAAACTTGAATACCCAACAAGAATGGATAAAACAAATTCTTTGGCAAAAATACCCAAGGGTAATTCCATGTCAAATATCAAGGCCATGTCACCATCCCTTCATTTACTGAAATTTTGTCCAGAGTGAGATTATTTAAAGTTAGACCAATTCCCCAAAACATGTATAGATTTCCAATTCCAGAATGTTAGTAGAGTTATGTCCAATTTTTAAACTCTCTAAGTTTGAGGTTAGGTTGCAAAAAATGGCAGCTTTTTGTAATCATTGAGCAAAAATAAAACTATCTTTTGGACAAATAATCTTCAATATATGTGAAATAATATAGAAATTTTTTTAGTCATAGATACAGTGCCTAATGAAAAGATCAGAAATCATCAACTGACTTAAAATTGGTTGACTTAAGATTTTTTATGTGCATTTTTTATTCCTTTGGTCAAAAAATGCTTTTATGAACCAATTTTTAGGAAGTAGGAAGCTCTAGAATTCATTTTTTACAGACAAAATTATTTACAAAATTGTCACCATTTTTCGTGACCCCACCAAATTTGGAGAGCTTAAAAACCGACATAACTCCGACAATTTTGGGATCTGGAAGTCAAATTTGGAGATTGTTCTAATGTTAATATAGTTCCACACCTGGGAAAAAATCAGAAAATTAAAGGGTGAGGTGACAATTTTATTTTTTCTGGATGATTGATATGAAATTTATCCCCAAGTTATATTGATATGCCATTAAAATGCCAAACCAACCAACGACCAAACCGGACCAACAAGTACAATGACCAATGCTCCTACTCATGATGCTTTAGGAGTTATCTAGCTTAGAAATACATTTACAAACAATATATCATCAACTAATTCACATAAAGTTTCCCTGTGATTTTTGGATTGAAAAATGACCTGAAAGGTCAAAGATTTGACTGACATCTCCGAGCAAACGTGATTCAATATTGAAAATCCCGGGAAAACGGGATTGGGGCTCTTTAACCATGCTTGGTTAGTCGTAGGAGGAGGAAAAACTCTGAATTCAAACCACTGTTAAGAAGTTATTTTTGTGTCACACCCTGTTCATGTGGAGGGGTGATATATATATATTATATATATATATATAATATATATTATATATGCACCTCACGTGGCATATAGCAAAATAGATTTGGCAAGATAATTGTGTGTTGAGTTCGATTATTCACTGGGCTGCCCCATACTTCTGGCTTTGTGCCACATCTAAGCTATAAGCGTAGTAAATAACTATACTTACTCGGCCTTCGGCCCCTGTGTCTAATGGCGTAGCCATTGACCCGGTAAGATCAGGGTTGATACCAGAGGGGCTCCTCCTTGGGCAGCACTGTCCCTTCATCTAAACAGGACAGCGGCTGGGGTTTTGTCCAGTTGCCTCCCTGAGGCACCTCAAAAGAGGGGAATGCCGAGGGGATCACGAATTTTAAACACGCATGAGCGGGTTTCCCCACATTCATAGGTATTGCTGTTCAATTGACATCGGTAGGATTGTCAGTAAATATTAATTCTTGACCTTTCGGGGAAAACCTCGTGTCCAGTGGCTCGCCATTTGGAACCAATAAAGATTGTAATATCAGTATGGGTTTCGGGGGCTCCCCACAGGTAACACCTCACCTCTGGATATTGTAAGGGCGGCCTGGTTTTAAAGAGCGAATGCCGAAGAGATATACGCATTTTTTATCACTGGCCACGTATGAGCTTTGATTTCGTGCGTGGCTTCCAGGAGTTGATCACAGAAGCTATATTCCCAGTAGCACCTGTCCCCGTCTAAAGGAACAAGAGCCAGTTTTATCGCCCGATGCCTATGGCGCTTCAAAAAGGGAATGCCAAAGGGATCCTTCACTTTTCCACTAACCCCTACATGAGCTTCCGGTTTGTAGTGGCTCCCACGTTAAAAATTACTTGTTTTAATCCGGGCTAGGTGGAGAGAAAACAGGAACACTTTATTTCAGCGTTATCAAAATACAGATGTAAAAAACAATCTATACGCATTCCAGTAAGGATTTGAATCAATATTAATGATTTGCAAATCAACACGTTTACATATTGATTGATGTATAAATAAAATTAAATTTGATAGTAGACAAGGAGTTTCAAGTACATGATGCCGAAAAGGGTGTGGGTCCCTTAATAGAAAAAAATTGTGTATTGTGAAAAGCACCCTGTACCTGTTAGTTAAGCATCAATTATTATTAGATGTAGATATGATATAAGGATTTCATTTATATATCGAAGTATAAATTAAATAATTTATATAAACTATTTTAATAAATATGTGTTGTTTAATTTGCAATGTCACGAGGTCATTGTTTCTATTAACGTTAACTTCTAACTTGACTAATGAATCATTTTTTTAGAATTTCAAAAGATATATAGGTTCATTCAACATCATGGAATCTAATAGATTGCAATGACTTGTCAGAATAAAAATGGATTAGATAATTCTATTTTTTTGTTATTGTCGAAAAGAACTACAACAGTTAAATTTCAAAAAATCTCCTCT
>JALAJA010001815.1:0-22768 GCA_023376005.1 Doryteuthis pealeii | reverse complement strand
AAATTTACATTTTGCAGAATGAAAAAGCAAAGATACTCGATCAAATGCAGGAAATTTACATATTGTAGAATGAAAAAGCAAAGATACTCGATCAAATGCAGAAAATTTACATTTTTTAGGATAAAAAAGCAAAGATACTCGATCAAAAGCAAAAAATTTACATTTTTGAGAATGAAAAAGCAAAGATACTCGATCAAAGCCAGAAAATTTACATTTTTCAGAATGAAAAAGTAAAGATACTCGATCTAATGCTGAAAATTTACATTTTTTTAGAATAAAAAACAAAGATACTCGATCAAATGCAGAAAAATGATCTTTTTTAGGATAAAAAACGCAAAGATATTCAATCAAACGGAGATAATTTACCTTTTTAAGAATGAAAAAGCAAAGACACTCGAAAAAATGCAGAAAAATTAGATTTTTTAGAACGAAAAAGCAAAGATTCTCGATCAAATGCAGAAAATTTAACATTTTTGAGAATGAAAAAGCAAAGATACTCGATCAAATGCAGAAAATTTAAATTTTTTAGAATAAAAAAGCAAAGATACTCGATCAAATTAATAAAATTTACCTTTCATAGAATGAAAAAGCAAAGATACTCGATCAAATACAGTAAATTTACCTCTTTTATAATGAAAAAGAAAAGATACTCTAGCAAATGTAGAAAATTTAACTTTTTTAGAATGAAAAAGCAAAGATACTCGATCAAATGCACAAAATTTACATTTTTAGAATGAAAAAGCAAAGATACTCGATCAAATTATTAAAGTTTCCGTTTTTTAGAATGAAAAAGCAAAGATACTCGTTCAAATGCAGAAAATTTATCTTTTTTAGAATAAAAAAGCTAAGATACTCTATCAAATGCAGAAAATTTACATTTTTTAGAATGAAAAAGCAAAGATACTCGATCAAATGCAGAAAATTTACATTTTTTACGATAAAAAAGCAAAGATACTCGATCAAAAGCAAAAAATTTACATTTTTGAAAATGAAAAAGCAAAGATACTCGATCAAAGGCAGAAAATTTACATTTTTCAGAATGAAAAAGTAAAGATACTCGATCTAATGCTGAAAATTTAAATTTTTTAGAATAAAAAAGCAAAGATACTCGATCAAATTAATAAAATTTACCTTTCGTAGAATGAAAAAGCAAAGATACTCGATCAAATACAGTAAATTTACCTCTTTTATAATGAAAAAGCAAAGATACTCTAGCAAATGTAGAAAATTTACCTTTTTTAGAAAAAAAAGCAAAGATACTCGATCAAATGCACAAAATTTACATTTTTAGAATGAAAAAGCAAAGATACTCGTTCAAATGCAGAAAATTTATCTTTTTTAGAATAAAAAAGCTTAGATACTCTATCAAATGCAGAAAATTTACATTTTTTAGAATGAAAAAGCAAAGATACTCGATCAAATGCAGAAAATTTACATTTTTTACGATAAAAAAGCAAAGATACTCGATCAAAAGCAAAAAATTTACATTTTTGAAAATGAAAAAGCAAAGATACTCGATCAAAGGCAGAAAATTTACATTTTTCAGAATGAAAAAGTAAAGATACTCGATCTAATGCTGAAAATTTACATTTTTTTAGAATAAAAAACAAAGATACTCGATCAAATGCAGAAAAATGATCTTTTTTAGGATAAAAAACGCAAAGATATTCAATCAAACGGAGATAATTTACCTTTTTAAGAATGAAAAAGCAAAGACACTCGAACAAATGCAGAAAAATTACATTTTTTAGAATGAAAAAGCAAAGATACTCGATCAAATGCAGAAAATTTAACATTTTTGAGACTGAAAAAGCAAAGATACTAGATTAAATGCAGAAAATTTACATTTTTTAGAATAAAAAAGCAAAGATACTCGATCAAATTAATAAAATTTACCTTTCGTAGAATGAAAAAGCAAAGATACTCGATCAAATACAGTAAATTTACCTCTTTTATAATGAAAAAGCAAAGATACTCTAGCAAATGCAGAAAATTTACCTTTTTTAGAATGAAAAAGCAAAGATACTCGATCAAATGCACAAAATTTACATTTTTAGAATGAAAAAGCAAAGATACTCGATCAAATTATTAAAGTTTCCGTTTTTTAGAATGAAAAAGCAAAGATACTCGTTCAAATGCAGAAAATTTATCTTTTTTAGAATAAAAAAGCTAAGATACTCTATCAAATGCAGAAAATTTACATTTTTTAGAATGAAAAAGCAAAGATACTCGATCAAATGCAGAAAATTTACATTTTTTACGATAAAAAAGCAAAGATACTCGATTAAAAGCAAAAAATTTACATTTTTGAAAATGAAAAAGATAAGATACTCGATCAAAGGCAGAAAATTTACATTTTTCAGAATGAAAAAGTAAAGATACTCGATCTAATGCTGAAAATTTACATTTTTTTAGAATAAAAAACAAAGATACTCGATCAAATGCAGAATAATGATCTTTTTTAGGATAAAAAACGCAAAGATATTCAATGAAACGGAGATAATTTACCTTTTTTAGAACGAAAAAGCAAAGATACTCGATCAACTGCAGAAAATTTACCATTTTTTAGAATGAAAAAGCAAAGATACTCGATCAAATGCAGAAAATTCAAATTTTTTAGAATAAAAAAGCAAAGATACTCGATCAAATTAATAAAATTTACCTTTTGTAGAACGAAAAAGCAAAGATACTCGATCAAATACCGGAAATTTACCTCTTTTATAATGAAAAAGCAAAGATATTCGATCAAAGGCAGTAAATTTACATTTTTTAGAATGAAAAAGCAAAGATACTCGATCAAATGCAGAAAATTATCTTTTGTAGAATGAAAAAGCAAAGATACTCGATCAAATGCAGAAAATTTATCTTTTTTAGAATAAAAAAGCTAAGATACTCTATCAAATGCAGAAAATTTACATTTTGTAGAATGAAAAAGCAAAGATACTCGATCAAATGCAGAAAATTTACGTTTTTTAGGATAAAAAAGCAAAGATACTCGATCAAAAGCAAAAAATTTACATTTTTCAAAATGAAAAAGTAAAGATACTCGATCTAATGCTGAAAATTTACATTTTTTTAGAATAAAAAAACAAAGATAGTCGATCAAATGCAGAAAAATAATCTTTTTTAGGTTAAAAAACGCAAAGATATTCAATCAAATATAGAAAATTTACCATTTTTTAGAATGAAAAAGCAAAGATATTCGATCAAATGCAGAAAATTTAAATTTTTTAGAATAAAAAAGCAAAGATACTCGATCAAATTGATAAAATTTACCTTTTGTAGAATGAAAAAGCAAAGATACTCGATCAAATGCACAAAATTTACATTTTTAGAATGAAAAAGCAAAGATACTCGATCAAATGCAGAAAATTTACCTTTTTAGAATTAAAAAACAAAGATACTCGATCAAATGCAGAAAATTTACATTTTTCCAGAATAAAAATCAAAGATAATTGATAAAATGCAGAACATTTACATTTTTTAGAATGAAAAAGCAAAGATACTCGATCAAAGGCAGTGAATTTACATTTTTTAGAATGAAAAAGCAAAGATACTCGATCAAATGCAGGAAATTTACATTTTGTAGAATGAAAAAGCAAAGATACTCGATCAAATGCAGAAAATTTACATTTTTTTAGAATAAAAAACAAAGATACTCGATCAAATGCAGAAAAATGATCTTTTTTAGGATTAAAAACGCAAAGATATTCAATCAAACGGAGAAAATTTACATTTTTAAGAATGAAAAAGCAAAGACACTCGAACAAATGCAGAAAAATTACATTTTTTAGAACGAAAAAGCAAAGATACTCGATCAAATTATTAAAGTTTCCCTTTTTTAGAATGAAAAAGCAAAGATACTCGATCAAATGCAGAAAATTTACCATTTTTTAGAATGAAAAAGCAAAGATACTCGATCAAATGCAGAAAATTTAAATTTTTTAGAATAAAAAAGCAAAGATACTCGATCAAATACAGTATATTTACTCTTTTATAATGAAAAAGCAAAGATACTCCATCAAATGCAGAAAATTTACCTTTTTTAAAATGAAAAAGCCAAGATACTCGATCAAATCAATAAAATTTACCTTTTTTAGAAAAAAGGAAAGATACTCGATCAAATGCACAAAATTTACATTTTTAGAATGAAAAAGCAAAGATACTCGATCAAATTATTAAATTTTCCCTTTTTTAGAATGAAAAAGCAAAGATACTCGATCAAATGCAGAAAATTTACCATTTTTTAGAATGAAAAAGCAAAGATACTCGATCAAATGCAGAAAATTTACCTTTTTAGAACGAAAAAGGAAAGATACTCGATCAAATGCAGAAAATTTACATTTTTAAAAATTAAAAAGTAAAGATACTCGATCTAATGCAGAAAATTTACATTTTTTTAGGATAAAAAAGCGAAGATAATTTATAAAATGAAAAGCAAAGATACTCGATCAAATGCACAAAATTTACATTTTTAGAATGAAAAAGCAAAGATACTCGATCAAATTATTAAAGTTTCCTTTTTTAGAATGAAAAAGTAAAGATACTCGATCAAATGCAGAAAATTTACATTTTTTATAATGAAAAAGCAAAGATACTCGATCAAATGCACAAAATTTACATTTTTTAGAATGAAAAAGCAAAGATACTCGATCAAATTAAAAGTTTCCCTTTTTTAGAATGAAAAAGCAAAGATACTCGATCAAATGCAGAAAATTTACCTTTTTATAATGAAAAAGCAAAGATACTCGATCAAATGCAGAAAATTTACATTTTTAGAATGAAAAAGCAAAGATACTCGATCAAATTATTAAAGTTTCCCTTTTTTAGAATGAAAAAGCAAAGATACTCGATCAAATGCAGAAAATTTATCTTTTTTAGAATGAAAAAGCAAAGATACTCGATCAAATGCAGAAAATTTATTTTTTTAGAATAAAAAAGCTAAGATACTCTATCAAATGCAGAAAATTTACATTTTGTAGAATGAAAAAGCAAAGATACTCGATCAAATGCAGAAAATTTACCATTTTTTAGAATGAAAAAGCAAAGATATTCGATCAAATGCAGAAAATTTAAATTTTTTAGAATAAAAAAGCAAAGATACTCGATCAAATTAATAAAATTTACCTTTTTTAGAATGAAAAAGCAAAGATACTCGATCAAATACAGTAAATTTACCTTTTTATAATGAAAAAGCAAAGATACTCCATCAAATGCAGAAAATTTACCTTTTTTAGAATGAAAAAGCAAAGATACTCGATCAAATCAATAAAATTTACCTTTTTTAGACCCAAAAAGGAAAGATACTCGATCAAATGCACAAAATTTACATTTTTAGAATGAAAAAGCAAAGATACTCGATCAAATTATTAAAGTTTCCCTTTTTAGAATGAAAAAGCAAAGATACTCGATCAAATGCAGAAAATTTACATTTTTCCAGAATAAAAATCAAAGATAATTGATAAAATGCAGAACATTTACATTTTTTAGAATGAAAAAGCAAAGATACTCGATCAAAGGCAGTGAATTTACATTTTTAGAATGAAAAAGCAAAGATACTCGATCAAATGCAGGAAATTTACATTTTGTAGAATGAAAAAGCAAAGATACTCGATCAAATGCAGAAAATTTACATTTTTTAGAATAAAAAACAAAGATACTCGATCAAATGCAGAAAAATGATCTTTTTTAGGATAAAAAAACGCAAAGATATTCAATCAAACGGAGAAAATTTACATTTTTAAGAATGAAAAAGCAAAGACACTCGAACAAATGCAGAAAAATTACATTTTTTAGAACGAAAAAGCAAAGATACTCGATCAAATTATTAAAGTTTCCCTTTTTTAGAATGAAAAAGCAAAGATACTCGATCAAATGCAGAAAATTTACCATTTTTTAGAATGAAAAAAGCAAAGATACTCGATCAAATGCAGAAAATTTAAATTTTTTAGAATAAAAAAGCAAAGATACTCGATCAAATACAGTATATTTACCTCTTTTATAATGAAAAAGCAAAGATACTCCATGAAATGCAGAAAATTTACCTTTTTTAAAATGAAAAAGCCAAGATACTCGATCAAATCAATAAAATTTACCTTTTTTAGAACCAAAAAGGAAAGATACTCGATCAAATGCACAAAATTTACATTTTTAGAATGAAAAAGCAAAGATACTCGATCAAATTATTAAATTTTCCCTTTTTTAGAATGAAAAAGCAAAGATACTCGATCAAATGCAGAAAATTTACCATTTTTTAGAATGAAAAAGCAAAGATACTCGATCAAATGCAGAAAATTTACCTATTTTAGAACGAAAAAGGAAAGATACTCGATCAAATGCAGAAAATTTACATTTTTAAAAATTAAAAAGTAAAGATACTCGATCTAATGCAGAAAATTTACATTTTTTTAGGATAAAAAAGCGAAGATAATTTATAAAATTAAAAAGCAAAGATACTCGATCAAATGCACAAAATTTACATTTTTAGAATGAAAAAGCAAAGATACTCGATCAAATTATTAAAGTTTCCGTTTTTTAGAATGAAAAAGTAAAGATACTCGATCAAATGCAGAAAATTTACCTTTTTTATAATGAAAAAGCAAAGATACTCGATCAAATGCACAAAATTTACATTTTTTAGAATGAAAAAGCAAAGATACTCGATCAAATTATTAAAGTTTCCTTTTTTAGAATGAAAAAGCAAAGATACTCGATCAAATGCAGAAAATTTACCTTTTTATAATGAAAAAGCAAAGATACTCGATCAAATGCAGAAAATTTCCATTTTTAGAATGAAAAAGCAAAGATACTCGATCAAATTATTAAAGTTTCCCTTTTTTAGAATGAAAAAGCAAAGATACTCGATCAAATGCAGAAAATTTATCTTTTTTAGAATGAAAAAGCAAAGATACTCGATCAAATGCAGAAAATTTATTTTTTTTAGAATAAAAAAGCTAAGATACTCTATCAAATGCAGAAAATTTACATTTTGTAGAATGAAAAAGCAAAGATACTCGATCAAATGCAGAAAATTTACCATTTTTTAGAATGAAAAAGCAAAGATATTCGATCAAATGCAGAAAATTTAAATTTTTTAGAATAAAAAAGCAAAGATACTCGATCAAATTAATAAAATTTACCTTTTTTAGAATGAAAAGCAAAGATACTCGATCAAATACAGTAAATTTACCTCTTTTATAATGAAAAAGCAAAGATACTCCATCAAATGCAGAAAATTTACCTTTTTTAGAATGAAAAAGCAAAGATACTCGATCAAATCAATAAAATTTACCTTTTTTAGAACCAAAAAGGAAAGATACTCGATCAAATGCACAAAATTTACATTTTTAGAATGAAAAAGCAAAGATACTCGATCAAATTATTAAAGTTTCCCTTTTTAGAATGAAAAAGCAAAGATACTCGATCAAATGCAGAAAATTTACCTTTTTTAGAATGAAAAAGCAAAGATACTCGATCAAATGCAGAAAATTTATCTTTTTTAGAATAAAAAAGCTAAGATACTCTATCCAATGCAGAAAATTTACATTTTGTAGAATGAAAAAGCAAAGATACTCGATCAAATGCAGGAAATTTACATTTTTTAGAATGAAAAGGCAAAGATACTCGATCAAATGCAGAAAATTTACGTTTTTTAGGATAAAAAAGCAAAGATACTCGATCAAAAGCTAAAAATTTACATTTTTGAGAATGAAAAAGCAAATATACTCGATCAAAGGCAGAAAATTTACATTTTTTTAGAATAAAAAGCAAATATAATTGATAAAATGCAGAAAATTTACGTCTTTTCGAATTTAAAATTAAAAAAAAAAAAAATCACTGAATTTATTATTAAAATAAATCTCCCTAATTTAATCTTTTGCATCAAAAAATCACAAAATTTATTGCTGTTTTTAAAAAAAGTCTCTTTCTAAATTTATCGCTTCTTTTTTCAAAAAATCTCCCAAATTCAATTTTTTGCATTAAAAAATCACTAAATTTATAGCTTAAAAAATCATTGTAATTTAATCTTTTGCATTAAAGAATCACTAACTTTATTGTGTACTAGTAAAGATTTTCCGCAATTTAATTTTTTGCATTAAAAAATCACTAGATTTCTTGCTTTTTTTTTTTTTTTTTACTGAATCTTCCTAAATTAATCTTTTGCATTAAAATATCACTAAATTTGTGGGTTTTTTTTCACAGAATCTCACCAAATAAAACTTTTGTATTAAAAAATCACTAAATTTATTGCTTTTTTTCACAGAATCTCCCTAAATTAAACTTTTGCAATAAAAAATCAGTAAGTTTATTGCTTTTTTTTTTTTTTTAAAAGTCTCTCTAAATTAATCTCTTGCATTACAAAATCACTAAATTTATTGCTTTAAAAATTTAATATTTTGCAATGAAAAATCACTAAATTTATGGCTTTTTAACACAGAATCTCAATTTAATTCATCTTTTGCATTAAAAAAATCACTAAATTTATTGCTTTTAAGAAAAATCTCACTAATTTAATCTTTTTCAATAGAAAAATCACTAAATATATGGCTTTTTTTTCAATTAATCTCCCTAAATTAATCTTCTGCAATAAAAAATCTCTAAATTTATTGCTTATTTTTCAAAAAATCATTCTAATTTAATTTTTGCAATAAAAAATCACTAAATATAATCTTTTACACTAAAAAATCGCTAAATTTATTGCTTTTTAAAAACAATCTCCGTAATTTAATCTTTTGCAATAAAAAAAATCACCAAATTTAATCTTTTGCATTAAAATATCACTAAATTTATTGCTTTTTTTCACAGAATCTCCAAAAATTAATCTTTTACATTAAAATATCACTAAATTTATTGCATTTTTTCAAAAAAATCTCCCTTTTTTTTAGAAAATGAAACAACAAATTTAGTGATTTTTTAATGCAAAAGTTTTATTTTGCATTAAAAAATCACTAAATTGTTGTCTAAAAATCATTCTAATTTAATCTTTTGCAATAAAAAATCACGTTATTTAAACTTTTCCATTAAAAATCACTAATTTTATAGTTTTTCAAACAAAATTTCCGTAATTTAATGTTTTGCAATAAAAATCACTAAACTTATTGCTTTTTTTCACAGAATCTCCCTAAATTAATCTTTTGCATTAAAATATCACTAAATTTATTGCTTTTTTAAAAAAAAAATCTCCCTAAATTAAACTTTTGCATTAAAAAATCACTAAATTTAATGCTTTTTTTCACAAAATCTTCCTAAATTAATCTTTTGCATTAAAAAATCACTAAATTTCTTTTTCTAAAATTCATTCCAATTTAATCTTTTGCAATAAAAAAATCACGATATTTAAACTTTTCCAAAATCACTAAATTCATTGCTTTTTTGAAAAAAAATCTCCCTAATTTAATCTTTTGTATTAATAAAATTTATTGCTTTTTCAAAATATTTTATCGGAATTCAATTTGCAATAAAAATCACTAAATCTATTGCTTTTTTTTTTTTCAAAGAATCTCCCTATATTAATATTTTGTATTAAATTTTTTTTTTTTAAATCTCTCTTTTTGCTTCAAAAAATCTCAAAATTTATTGCTTTAAAAAATAAATCTCTCTTTTTGCTTCAAAAAATCTCAAAATTTATTGCTTTAAAAAATAAATGATCCCAATTTAATCTTTTTCATGAAAGAAATCACTAAATTTATTGCTTTTTTTTCACAGAATCCCCCCAAATTAATATTTTGCATTATAATATCACTAAATTTCTTGCTTTTTTTCACCGAATCTCCCTAAATTAATATTTTGCATTAAAAAGTCACTAAATTTATTGTTTTTTTTTTTTCGCAGAAAAATTTAAACTTTTACATTAAAAAATCACTAAATTTATTTTTGCATTAAAAAAATTACTAAATTTATTGCATTCTTTTTTTAAAAAAAATCTCCCTAATTATAATATCACTAAATTTCTTGCTTTAGAAAATCACAAAATATATCCTTTTTTTACGATTCTGCATTAAAAAAATCACTAAATATTGTCTTTTTTTCACAGAATGTCCCTAAATTAATATTTTGCATTAAAAAATCACTAAATATTGCTTTTTTTCACAGAATCTCCATAAATTAATCTTTTGCATTAAAAAATCACTAAATATTGCTTTTTTCCCAAAGAATCTCCCTATATTAATCTTTCGTATTAAAAAATCACTAAATTTATTGCTTTTTTATAAAATCTTGCTAATTTAATCTTTTGCATTAAAAAATCAGTAAATTTATTGTTTTTTTTATTTAAAAGTCTCCCTAAATTAATCTTTTGCAATAAATAATCACTAAATTTATTGCTTTTTTTCACAGAATCTCTCTAAATTAATCTTTTGTATTAAAAAATCACTCAATTTATTGCTTCTTTTTCAGAAAATCATTCTAATTTAATCTTTTGCAATAAAAAAATCACTAAATTTAATCTTTTACATTAAAAAATCACTAAATTTATTGCTTTTTTTTCACACAATTGCCCTAATTTAATTTTTGCATTAAAATATCACTAAATTAATTTTTTTTTTTAGAGAATCTCTTTAAATTAATCTTTTGCAATAAAAAATCACTAAATTTAATGCTTTTTTTTCAAAAAATCAATCTAATTTAATCTTTTTCAATAAAAAAATCACGATATTTAAACTTTTCCATTAAAAATCACTAAATCTATTGCTTTTTAGAAAAAATCTCCCGTTAATCTTTTCCATTAAAAATCACTTAATTTATTGCTTTTTTGTAAAAAACAAACAAAAAACTCACAAATTTAGGCTTTTGTGGATGTAATGAAAATGACATACCTCGAGGCTCAAAGCGTGTGCAGACCAGTCTGGCTTGCAGGGTAATCGCGGGAAGGAAATATGGCTATATTTAACGAAGGGCGATCTCGAACCAGCGGGAGTGGGATGCAAATTCTCTCGAGATCAGGCGTGCATATAAGCATATGGCAACGGCTAGAGAGTGTGACAATATTACGTCCGATCTCGAGAAAATTGTAACAGCTAGCAGTAGTATTTTAGCTCTTGCGACGGGTGGACGACTCAGTTGGGAGAACGTTATTACAAGAAGCTATTTCGGCAGTATGACATTCGACCCCAAGTTGATACCCCTCTTTGACGGGACGGATTCTGGGCAATCGGTAGTTGAATGGGTAGAGAAGGCGGAATTAGTGTGTCAGCTGAGCGACAAGAGAATCGAGTGCGTGGTTCCGATGCGTCTCTCAGGTGGTGCATATGCTCTTTACCAGCAACTGAGCGACGAAAAGAGGGCCGATTTTGCCTGTATAAAAGAAGCCTTATACACAGCATTTGCCCTCAACTCCGTGCCAGCTTACAAGCAGTTTGCGGCACGCCGCTTGCTCCCGAGAGAAACGGTCGATGTTTTCTTGGCAGAGCTGCGCAAGCTTGCAGTTCAATTCGGGGGTATGACAGAGCGGGGTTTGATATGTGCATTCATTGCCGGGTTGCCAGAACATGCAGAGGAACTTCTCCAGGCCACCTCCCGGGTGGACGACTTGAGCATATAAGAAATATTGGCCCACGCCTGAGCAATATTAAAAGACAGCTCTGCGGGTATAGGACTGGCAGCCGCAGCAACACATCCACCATGTTGTCAGGCAAAGTAGACAGCAGCTCAAACGAAATGTTACACATGTAACGGACCCAATCACGTGGCTCGTGACTGTCTCATGCGGCGCGAAAGTCCCAGATCACGAACAAACCTCACCTGTTACCGGTGCAAGCGACAGGGTCACGCACGAAATTGTCCGGTAAACGGAAAAGGGGACGAGTCTTCAGCGCCAGTCTCCACCCAAAACCTCAACTGAGCGGCGCACTGCCTGTGATCACTGTACGGATTAATGGGATGATGTGTACCGCCCTAGTGGACACGGGTTGTACGCAGTCACTGATACGCATGGCATGCTGTCGGACGTGGCGAAGAGAGAAGGTGCAAGTACTAACAGTGGGTGGAAGGACACTCAGTTGCAGCGGAATTGGAATAGTCAAACTTGGCGTAAGCAACAGGACCCCCTCGACATTAAAGTTCTAGTCGTGGATGGGGCGTTACTAGGATTTGACTTGTTGCTCGGATTGGACGCAATCAAGCAGCTGGGCGGAGTGATCGTAACTGGCACCGGCGACGTAAATTTTCCTCAGTCTAGCGAACCGTGCTGCCAATCAGGATTAGCGAGCCCGACTTCTGTGCAGAGTATGATGCACGTGAAAGGATTTGGACTGTATCATGGAAGTGGTCCGACAACCAGCCACCAGCCACGTTGAAAAACAGGCTAGCAGAATATCCCATCCCTATCCATTTCCAAGAGGAGTACAATCGCGAACTGCAGACTTGGATAGACAACGGCTGGCTGCTTCCGTACCTTGAAGATGAGCTTGGACCCCCAAAGGGTCTGATCCCGCTGATGACCGTAGTACAGGAGAATAAACAGAAGGTTCGACCAGTCATGGACTATCGCGAACTGAATTGCGCATGTGGATGCTTACACAGCCAATGCAGACGTTTGCGCTCAAAAGCTGAGGGAATGGCGACAGCAAGGGTTAAATGTCGCTATAGTGGACCTGCGCCGGGCGTATCTACAGATTCACGTTGACAAGTCCCTGTGGCCATTCCAAACGGTGATGGTTAAGGGGCAAAGGTATTGCCTTACCCGCTTGGGGTTCGGGCTGAACGTGGCCCCACAGATCATGCGATCCGTTGTCAAAGCTGTGATCGGGCAAGATGAAACCATCAACAGCGCTACCTCGTCAGACATCGACGACATATTCGTCAACGAGAGTGTGTGTCTGGCGGCTCATGTGAAGGCGCATCTTGAGCTGTTTGGGCTGACCTGTAAGGACCCAGAGCAACTGAGTCGTGGCGCTCGTGTGTTGGGCTTGCATGTCTGGGAGGAGCACGGGAGAGTCCGATGGCGACGCGACGGCGAGTATCCGGTGGCTCCTGACGTACTTACACGTCGAAGCATCTTTTCCGTGTGTGGGCGGCTGACTGGGCATTTTCCAGTGTGCGGATGGCTCCGTGTTGCAGCAGCGTTCTTGAAACGGAGAGCGAACGCCGTAACAACAGGATGGGATGACGAAGTTAAAAACCCTCCACTGCGTCGGATGCTGGAGGAGATTATTGCGAGAACGGCACAAACTGATCCAGCACACGGTGACTGGTGCGTGAACGGTCGGGATGTCACTGTGTGGGTGGATGCAAGTTCCTTGGCCACTGGTGTGGCTATTGAATATGGCGGAGCAATAATTGAAGACGCAAGCTGGCTACGACCGGTACACTCAGATCAGCACATAAATCTGGCAGAGCTTGATGCAGTGTTAAGGGGTGTCAACCTGGCGCTACAATGGAAGGCGAGCGTGATTCACCTGCGTACAGACTCGGCCTGCGTGCAGCGGTGGATTTCGGACACCCTGTCCGGGAAAACGAGGGTACGGACCAAGGCGGCATCAGAGATGTTAATAAGACGCCGGCTGAGCACGCTCCATGAATTAGCTGCGGAGTATGGACTGACAATCGACGTGGCGCTCGTCAAATCTTGCGCAAACCGAGCTGATCCATTCACCAGAGTGCCCCAGCGATGGCTGGATGCAATCCGTAAAGAAACGGAACCCACTGAATCAGCGTTCGCCGCGTCCATAGAAGAACTGGATCCCGGTCGCTTTCGGACTATTCACCGATCTTGTGGACATCCCGGCGTAAAGCGCACACTCTACTTCGCAAGGTTAGTTGGTCCCGAGGTTTCTAAGGCAGCTGTGCGGGAAGTAGTCAGAGACTGCGAGGTGTGTCAATCCATAGATCCAGCCCCGGTAAGGTGGAAGACGGGTAGACTGGACGTACGTGAGAACTGGAGCAGGGTCGGAATGGACGTGACCCACCTTGAAGGTCGGCATTACCTAATGTTGATCGACTGCTGTCCCAGTCGATTTGCCATTTGGAGGCCGTTACTACGCCAGGACTCTGCCAGTATCATCCGGCAGCTTGAAACTGTATTCTACGAAAGGAGGGTGCCTGCCGAATTACTCACGGACAACGCCACGGCCTTTAGTGGAGAGACGTTCACTAACTTCGCCGAGCGCTGAGGCGTCCGGGTAAGATTCCGATGTGCATACGTGCCGTCGGGTAATGGGATCGCAGAGAGATATCATCGTACGATCAAGCGCATTGCCACAAGAACACAGTGCTCGGTGATGGAGGCAGTATACTGGTACAATGTGACTCCTAAGGATAATATAACAGCTTCAACTGCACCAGCTAATGTGATACACACGTACACGGCCTGTATAAAGGGCATCGATGTTGCATCGCTACCAGAAGACACTGGTCCCAGTAGTTATAAAGTGGGTGATATCGTCTGGGTTAAGATCCCACATGGGCGATGTACGACTCGGTTTGGAAAGGGACAGATAACAAATGTCTACAGCCCACATTCGGTACTTGTCGACGGGACACCCCGTCACATAAAGGATGTTCGTTCTCTGCGTGGAACAGACGTCCTTATTTGCCGCATCACTTCCTCTGACGATGAAGCACCGAGGCTGTATGAGGATTTGACACGGGAGGATTCAGCAGCATCTGAGAGCGATCACGAGTGTGACCAGAATGGGCCCATAGACACATCCGATGATACAACTGAAGACGAAGATACCACCGAGAGAGACACATCCGATGATACAACCGAGGATGAAGATGCCACCGAGCGTATCCCGCTTAGACGAAGTAGCAGACTATAGAGACCTGCTCCACACTGCACTATGTGTGATCCTCATATCAGGGAGGAGTGTAGATGTAATGAAAATGACATACCTCAAGGCTCAAAGCGTGCGCGGACGAGTCTAGCTTGCAGGGTAATCACGGGAAGGAAATATGGCTGCTGTAAGCACTATATTTAACGAAGGGCGATCTCGAACCAGCGAGAGTGGGATTGAACGTATACAAATTCTCTCGAGATCGGGCGTGCATATAAGCATACGGCAACGGCTAGAGAGTGTGACAATATTACGTCCGATCTCGAGAAAATTATAACAGCTAGCAGTAGTATTTTGGCTCTTGCGACGGGTGGACGACTCAGTTGGGAAAACGTTATTAGAAGAGCTTTTGCATTAAAAAATCACTAAGTTTATTGCTTTTCTTTCATAGAATCTTTTTTTTCATAGAATCTCTCTCTCTATATATTTTTTTCCAAAACAGATTTACAATAAATATTGTGAGTTTTTAATGGAGAATATTAAATTCAAAAGATTTTTGTGATTTTTTCATGCAAAAATTAAATTAGGGAGATTTTTTTAAAAAGGAATGCAATAAATTTATTGCTTTTTTTCACAGAATCTCCCTAAATTTAATCTATTGCATTAAAATATCACTAAATTCATTGCTTTTTTTTCACATAATCTCCTTAAATTTAATCTATTGCATAAAAAATCACTAAATTTATTGCTTTTTTCCACAGAATCCCCAAAATTAATCTTTTGATAAAAAAAAAATCTCTAAATTTATTGCTTTTTTCACAGAATCCCCATGAATTAATCTTTTGCATAAAAAAAAATCACTAAATTTATTGCTTTTTTCACAGAATCCCCATGAATTAATCTTTTGCATAAAAAAAAATCTCTAAATTTATTGCTTTTTTCACAGAATCCCCATGAATTAATCTTTTGCATAAAAAAAAAATCACTAAATTTATTGCTTTTTTTCACAGAATCCCCATGAATTAATCTTTTGCATAAAAAAAAATCACTAAATTTATTGCTTTTTTCACAGAATCCCCATGAATTAATCTTTTGCATAAAAAAAAAAATCTCTAAATTTATTGCTTTTTTCACAGAATCCCCATGAATTAATCTTTTGCATAAAAAAAAAATCACTAAATTTATTGCTTTTTTCACAGAATCCCCATGAATTAATCTTTTGCATAAAAAAAAAATCTCTAAATTTATTGCTTTTTTCACAGAATCCCCATGAATTAATCTTTTGCATAAAAAAAAAATCACTAAATTTATTGCTTTTTTCACAGAATCCCATGAATTAATCTTTTGCATAAAAAAAAAATCACTAAATTTATTGCTTTTTTCACAGAATCCCCATGAATTAATCTTTTGCATAAAAAAAATCACTAAATTTATTGCTTTTTTCACAGAATCCCCATGAATTAATCTTTTGCATAAAAAAAAAAATCTCTAAATTTATTGCTTTTTTCACAGAATCCCCATGAATTAATCTTTTGCATAAAAAAAAATCACTAAATTTATTGCTTTTTTCACAGAATCCCCATGAATTAATCTTTTGCATAAAAAAAATCTCTAAATTTATTGCTTTTTTCACAGAATCCCCATGAATTAATCTTTTGCATAAAAAAAAATCACTAAATTTATTGCTTTTTTCACAGAATCCCCATGAATTAATCTTTTGCATAAAAAAAAAATCACTAAATTTATTGCTTTTTTCACAGAATCCCCATGAATTAATCTTTTTGCATAAAAAAAAAATCTCTAAATTTATTGCTTTTTTCACAGAATCCCATGAATTAATCTTTTGCATAAAAAAAAATCACTAAATTTATTGCTTTTTTCACAGAATCCCATGAATTAATCTTTTGCATAAAAAAAAATCTCTAAATTTATTGCTTTTTTCACAGAATCCCCATGAATTAATCTTTTGCATAAAAAAAAAAATCTCTAAATTTATTGCTTTTTTCACAGAATCCCCATGAATTAATCTTTTGCATAAAAAAAAAATCACTAAATTTATTGCTTTTTTCACAGAATCCCCATGAATTAATCTTTTGCATAAAAAAAAAACTAAATTTATTGCTTTTTTCACAGAATCCCATGAATTAATCTTTTGCATAAAAAAAAAATCTCTAAATTTATTGCTTTTTTCACAGAATCCCCATGAATTAATCTTTTGCATAAAAAAAAAATCACTAAATTTATTGCTTTTTTCACAGAATCCCCATGAATTAATCTTTTGCATAAAAAAAAAATCTCTAAATTTATTGCTTTTTTCACAGAATCCCCATGAATTAATCTTTTGCATAAAAAAAAAATCTCTAAATTTATTGCTTTTTTCACAGAATCCCCATGAATTAATCTTTTGCATAAAAAAAAAATCACTAAATTTATTGCTTTTTTCACAGAATCCCCATGAATTAATCTTTTGCATAAAAAAAAATCTCTAAATTTATTGCTTTTTCACAGAATCCCCATGAATTAATCTTTTGCATAAAAAAAAAATCTCTAAATTTATTGCTTTTTTCACAGAATCCCCATGAATTAATCTTTTGCATAAAAAAAAAAATCACTAAATTTATTGCTTTTTTCACAGAATCCCCATGAATTAATCTTTTGCATAAAAAAAATCTCTAAATTTATTGCTTTTTTCACAGAATCCCCATGAATTAATCTTTTGCATAAAAAAAAAAATCTCTAAATTTATTGCTTTTTTCACAGAATCCCCATGAATTAATCTTTTGCATAAAAAAAAAAATCACTAAATTTATTGCTTTTTTCACAGAATCCCCATGAATTAATCTTTTGCATAAAAAAAAATCTCTAAATTTATTGCTTTTTTCACAGAATCCCCATGAATTAATCTTTTGCATAAAAAAAAAAAAATCACTAAATTTATTGCTTTTTTCACAGAATCCCCATGAATTAATCTTTTGCATAAAAAAAAAATCACTAAATTTATTGCTTTTTTCACAGAATCCCCATGAATTAATCTTTTGCATAAAAAAAAAAATCTCTAAATTTATTGCTTTTTTCACAGAATCCCCATGAATTAATCTTTTGCATAAAAAAAAAATCACTAAATTTCTTGCTTTAAATAAAATTTAAAAAAATTAATCTCTTGCAATAACAAAATCACTAAATTTAATCTTTTGCAATAAAAAAAAACTAAATTTATTGCTTTTCTTTAACAGAATCTCCCTGATTTAAACTTTTGCATTAAGAAATCACTAAAATTATTGCTTTTATATTAAAAAGTTTATTTTTCACAGAATCTCCCTAAATTATTCTTTTGTACTAAGAAATCACTAAATTTATTGCTTTTTTTCACTGAATCTCCCTAAATTAATCTTTTGAATTAAGAAATCACTGAAATTATTGCATTTATATTTAAAAATCATTCTAATTTAATCTTTTGCCACAAAAATTCACTAAATTTAATCTTTTCCCTTAAAAGATAACTAGATTTATTGCTTCTTATAAAAAAATCTCCCCAATATAAACTTTAGCAATAAAAAATCACTAAATTTATTGCTTTTTTGCAAAAAATTGATTTTAATTTAATCTTTTGCATTAAAAATTCACTAAATTAAAAAAAAAAAATTCCACAGAATTCCCGTAAATTTATTGCATTTTTTTCATCGAATCTTCCTAAATTAATCAATTGCATTAAAATATCACAAAATTTATTGCATTTTTTTCATCGAATCTTCCTAAATTAATCAATTGCATTAAAATATCACAAAATTTATTGCATTTTTTTCATCGAATCTTCCTAAATTAATCAATTGCATTAAAATATCACAAAATTTATTGCATTTTTTTTCACAGATTCTTCCTAAATTTAAGGGGTTCGACGGGCGTTTTTAATTTTTTTTTACATGCGTCAAAAGAAACAGAAAAATGCCCTAATTTGATGTCTTTTTCATCAGTTTTGAAGGCTATATTTTGAGTATATGAATTTAAGCAATATTTTTAAAGTTAACCAAAGTTTTCAAAGTTGCAAACTATCGGGCATCATTAGATCCGTTAGGAGCTTGCTAAAAATACCAAATTTAATATTATTTTATTAATTATCGATAGTGTTACACATTTTTTTTTGTTTGTTAAAAAAATCCCTTCAAACCCGGATTTGGAAAATTTCCCCATACTTTTCCAACGTGCAAACTATCAGGTAATATATACGGGCATTGCCTTCTAACTGAAAAAAAAAAAAACAACAAAAAAACAGTTGAAATGTTAATTTCATAGTTTTAAGGGGTTCGGCAGCCGTTTTTAGTTTTTTTTTTACATGCATCAAAATAAATTAAACAATGCTCTCTTTAGACGTGTTTCTCATCAGTTTTGAAGGCTATATTTTCAGTATATAAATTTAAGCAATATTTTAAAAGTTAACCAAAGTTTTCAAAGTTGCAAACTATCAGGCATCATTAGACCCGTTAGGGGCTTGCTAAAAATACCAAATTCAATGTTATTTTATTAATTTTCGATAGTGTTACACAGTTTTTTTTGTTTTTTTAATAATGTGTTTGGAAGTAAAAGAAAAGCCATTCAAACCCCGATTTCGAAAATTTACCCTAACTTTTGCAACGTACCAACTATGAAATAATATTTACGGGCATATAGCCCCTAACTGAATACGACAGTTGGAATGTTAATTTCATAGTTTTAAGGGGTCCGGTAGGCGTATTTAAGTTGTTTTTACATGCGTCCAAAGAATATTAAAAATGCTGTGTTTGGACGCGTTTTTCATTAGTTGAAAATATTTTGAATATTTAAGCAACATTTTTAAAGTTGACCAAAATTTTCAAAGATGCAAACTATCAGGCATCATTAGACCCGTTAGGGGCTTGCAAAAAATACCAAATTCAATGTTATTTTATTAATTTTCGATAGGGTTACGAAGACTTTTTTGTTTATTAATTGCGCGTTGGAAATTGAGACTAACCCCGATTTCGACAATTTCCCCAAAGTTTTCCAACGTAACAACAATCAGGTAATATGTTCGGGCATGGCCCATAACTGAGAACAACCGTTGGAATGTGAATTTAATAGTTTAAAAGGGTACACCAGCCGTTTAAAAAAAAAAATTTTTTCGTGCGTCAAAATATACTAAAAAAAAGCTCTGTTTGGACGTGTTTTTAATTGGTTTTGAAGGCTATATTTTCAGTATAAGAATTTAAGAAAAATCTTTAAAGTTAGCCAAAATTTTCAAACTTGCAAACTATCAGGCATCATTAGACCCGTTAGGGGCTTTCTAAAAATACCAAATTCAATGTTATTTTATGAATTTTCGATAGTGTTACACCGTTTTTTTTTGTTTTTTAATAGCCTGTTTGGAAGTAAAAAAATCGCTTCAAACCCCGATTTGGAAAATTGCCCCAAACTTTTCCAACATACCAACTGTCAGGTAAGGTGTCCGGGGACGGCCCCTAACTAGAAACAACAGTTGGAATGTAAATTTCATAGTTTTAAGGGGTCCACCGGGGGTTTTACAGTTTTTTTTTTACATAACTCAATTCAACCTGAAAAATGCCCTGTTTTGAAGGTTTATGGATTGTTTTTGACACTCGATTTGCAGTATATGTATTTAAGCAAAATTTTTAAAGTTAACCAAAATTTTCAAACTTGCAAACTATCAGGCATCATTAGACCCGTTAGGGGCTTGCTAAAAATAGCAAATTCAATGTTATTTTATTAATTTTCGATAGTGTTACACAGTTTTTTTTTGTTTTTTAATAGCCAGTTTGGAAGTAAAAAAATCGCTTCAAACCCCGATTTGGAAAATTGCCCCAAAGTTTTTCAACATACCAACTATCAGGTAAGGTGTCCGGTGACGGCCCCTAACTAGAAACAACGGTTGGAATGTAAATTTAATAGTTTTAAGGGGTCCGCCGAGCGTTTTTAAGTTTTTTTTTACATAGCTGAAATCAACCTGAAAAAAGGCCTGTTTTGAAGGCTTTTTGGTTTGTTTTTGACACTCGATTTTCAGTATATGAATTTAAGGAAAATTTTTGAAGTTAACCAAAATTTTCAAACTTGCAAACTATCAGGCATCATTAGACCTGTTAGGGGCTTGCTAAAAATACCAAATTCAATGTTATTTTATTAATTTTCGATAGTGTTACACCGTTTTTTTTGTTTTTAAATAGCCAGTTTGGAAGTAAAAAAAATCGCTACAAACCCCGATATGGAAAATTGCCCCAAAGTTTTCCAACATACCAACTATCAGGTAAGGTGTCCGGGGACGGCCCCTAACTAGAAACAACAGTTGGAATGTAAATTTCATAGTTTTAAGGGGACCGCCGAGCGTTTTTAAGTTTGTTTTTTTTACATACCTGAAATCAATGTGAAATAAGGCCTGTTTTGAAGGCTTTTTGGCTTGTTTTTGACGCTCGATTGTCAGTATATGAATTTAAGCAAAATTTTTAAAGTTAACCAAAATTTTCAAACTTGCAAACTATCAGGTATATTTGACCCGTTAGGGGCTTCCTAAAAATACCAAATTCAATGTTATTTTATTAATTTTCGATAGTGTTACAGCGTTTTTTTTGTTTTTTAATAGCCAGTTTGGAAGTAAAAAAATCGCTTCAAACCCCGATTTGGAAAATTGCTCCAAAGTTTTCCAACATACCAACTATCAGGTAAGGTGTCCGGGGACGGCCCCTAACTAGAAACAACAGTTGGAATGTAAATTTCTTAGTTTTAAGGGGTCCGCCGAGCGTTTTAAAGTTTTTTTTTACATGCCTGAAATCAACCTGAAAAAAGGCCTGTTTTGAACGCTTTTTGGCTTGTTTTTGACGCTCGATTTCAAGTATATGAAATTAAGGAAAATTTTTAAAGTTAACCAAAATTTTCAAACTTTCAAACTATCAGGCCTCATTAGACCCGTTAGGGGCTTGCTAAAAATACAAATTCAATGTTATTTATTAATTTTCGATAGTGTTACAGCGTTTTTTTTGTTTTTTTAATAGCCAGTTTGGAAGTAAAAAAATCGCTTCAAACCCCGATTTGGAAAATTGCCCCAAAGTTTTCCAACATACCAACTATCAGGTAAGGTGTCCGGGGACGGCCCCTAACTAGAAACAACAGTTGGAATGTAAATTTCTTAGTTTTAAGGGGTCCGCCGAGCGTTTTAAAGTTTTTTTTTACATGCCTGAAATCAACCTGAAAAAAGGCCTGTTTTGAACGCTTTTTGGCTTGTTTTTGACGCTCGATTTCAACTATATGAATTTAAGCAAAATTTTTAAAGTTAACCAAAATTTTCAAACTTTCAAACTATCAGGCGTCATTAGACCCGTTAGGGGCTTGCTAAAAATACCAAATTCAATGTTATTTTATTAATTTTCGATAGTGTTACAGCGTTTTTTTTGTTTTTTAATAGCCAGTTTGGAAGTAAAAAAATCGCTTCAAACCCCGATTTGGAAAATTGCCCCAAAGTTTTCCAACATACCAACTATCAGGTAAGGTGTCCGGGGACGGCCCCTAACTAGAAACAACAGTTGGAATGTAAATTTCTTAGTTTTAAGGGGTCCGCCGAGCGTTTTTAAGTTTTTTTTTTACATGCCTGAAATCAACCTGAAAAAAGGCCTGTTTTGAAGGCTTTTTGGCTTGTTTTTGACGCTCGATTTCAACTATATGAATTTAAGCAAAATTTTTAAAGTTAACCAAAATTTTCAAACTTTCAAACTATCAGGCGTCATTAGACCCGTTAGGGGCTTGCTAAAAATACCAAATTCAATGTTATTTTATTAATTTTCGATAGTGTTACAGCGTTTTTTTTGTTTTTTAAATAGCCAGTTTGGAAGTAAAAAAATCGCTTCAAACCCCGATTTGGAAAATTGCCCCAAAGTTTTCCAACATACCAACTATCAGGTAAGGTGTCCGGGGACGGCCCCTAACTAGAAACAACAGTTGGAATGTAAATTTCTTAGTTTTAAGGGGTCCGCCGAGCGTTTTAAAGTTTTTTTTTACATGCCTGAAATCAACCTGAAAAAAGGCCTGTTTTGAACGTT